>VXBI01007476.1:2819847-2893733 GCA_013397375.1 Toxostoma redivivum
CCGCCCAGCCCCCGGCCGGGCTGTGGCTGCTCCCTGCCCGCTGGAATAGCCTTAATTTTCCCGTGTTATTTCGGCTTCAGCCTGGTAACACGCAGGCGGAGGTGCTGTCCGTGCTGCTGCCGTCCGAGCCCCGAGCCTGGCGGGCTGACCCCAGCGCCCCGCCGCAGCCGAGCTTGGCTGCAGGGACAGGGCAGCGTCCCGCCCGACTCGCCGGAGGGTCCCTCCGCAGTGCGGGGCACGCCGGGGAAGCGCCGCTTCGTCCTCTGCCTACAGCACCGAAGTGCCACCGACACTGCGAGGGAGCGCGACTTTCCTCTTGCGGTGCTGCTGTGACCGCCCGCCCCGTGCCAGCCCTTCGGGGCTCCTGAAAGACGCGAAAACCCTTCTCGTTCTGCTGTGCTTTCTCGTTCCCTCCTGCACGCCCTCTACTTCTGTCGCTTAAAGGAGAGGCGCACGCACTTCTCCCTTTTAGATTTCTCCAAGCTACAAAACCGTATCTGAAACTAATGACTAGCAAGTCCCGTGCAGGAATTGCGCTTACTCCTGGCAACTACCTGGTTACTGAATTTGACCGACTGCAGCTGCCAGCGCTGGGCAGTGGGACACTGGCTGCATTGTGAACGCTCAGAAGCTGCGTTTATCGTTTGTTTGCGTGTTTTGCATGTTAAGAGGTGTTAAATGTATTTATGTAGGCAAGAATGCCGTAGTATTTTGTTGACAAAATTTGGCGTTTTGCAATGCCAGTAGGTAACCAGATGAAATGAGGCAGGGGATTTCTGGAAGAGTAAGAAATTTGTTCTGTATTTGAACCATGGAATTTGGTAGGTCGTGGAAATAACTGGCAGGAGCCATTAGGAAGAACAGTTTTCTTCTTTCCGCTAAACCAGGTAACCCAGCAAAGTAAAAAAGATGCCTCCTAGTTCCTCCTAGCTTTTGTTTCCCTGTGTAGGCAGTGGTGTTGCTTTGGCCTTTCCATTCACTCTCTGGAATCTCTATTAGTGCAGGTACCACATTCATGGAAAAGTTCTTTGTGTGGGAAAGCCAGGAGTGATCAAAGGGGTGGGAAAAACCAGCTTCAGGGATTTTCAATCCCCCAAAGCAATTCTTGCTTTGTTTGCAGCCTCCAGGTCCCTGAGGTGGTACAAAAGGATAGAAGACGGAAATCAGTAATTTTTTCTTCCCACTTGAACTGGAAGCATGTTAGGCATCGATGGTCCATAGGACCTTTTGTAAAGAAGAGGGGCAGAGTTTCACTGCAGTTGGAAGAAAAGGGTTGTTTTCCTAATTGCTAGACAGATGGTGGGCTGTACAGCAAAGTGCAGTCTCCTGCACACACTGAGCCAAGTCGCTGCAGTGGCACATGCGGAGGGACCAGCCCTGCTGCTGTGACAGCTGTGGGGTTCCTCTGCCTCGTGGCGCTCCAAGTGCAGTGCTTTGTCTCTGGGCCAGGCTGGATCGGCTGTTCGCAGGTGCTGCGAGGGGAGTGGTTTGGGACCCCTGGAGGAGTGTTGTCTTGCCTTACACTTGAGTTGGGAGAGGATGCCTTCTTTCCTAGTGCGGAGAGTGAGGCTCTTCATGTCACAGCAATGCCACTGGCAGTGGTGTACTTGGAGAGCAGAGCTAGGCATGCCATACACACCTGCCCTGCACTTTGTGCTGCTCTGGTCACATGCCTTAAACCTCACCTCCAGGGATGTGTTGGAAGCTTTCTCTCCTCTATGCAGAGTCTTTGGCCTCTCTCCTGAGACCATTGTTTGCCTGGTGGGACTGGCTGGCCATAAAGATTAAAAGCAGGACTGAATCATCTGATATGTCAAACATCATTAACTTCTTCATGCTAATGGTATTGGCTTCTTCTGCATCAAAGCTAGAGCAGCTGGTTTGAGTGCAGTGTCACCAAGTCTGAGATTAGATGTGCCTTACTGGTAGAAATGATGGCCAAGAATCAAGTCTAGTCTGAGAATGTGGCCAAACTTTACAGCCAAATTTTAAGCTCTCAAGAAAAAAGGGAACTGATTTAAATTCTTTGTCAAAGGCTGTTAAAAGGATAGAAAAGCAGATGGAATTCAGCAGCTAGAGATTTATATGTGTGGTTTTTTTTTCTTTTTAGAATCATAAGCTGGAGTTAAAAGGACAAGGGACAGTGCTTTTATAACCAAACTGAAAATACTGTGCCAATACCTGTATTACATTCCTGACAGCTCTTTAAGTAGAGTAATGATTGTTCACATGTAAGTGGACTGGGCAACTCACTGTCACAGCACCTTGAGACTGGACTTAAGCAGGATTCCTAAAGCATATTTGATATGTAGACAGAAGATAAGATTAACCAAAGTTGGAAAGGAATATTTAAAAACACCGCAGGTCCCACTGCCTGCTTTACAGGATTGGAAATTGACTAAAATGACGATTTAGCCAGTTGTTAAATACCAAAGGATGGAAAGTCACAACATTGGGAAAGTGTTATCTTGAAAGTGCTTCCAGCAGTATTTCTTATGTCTTCTCAGTAATAGCTGGCATTGGCCCCTAACGGAATCAGGGAAGGGATTAATTTTTTATTACTGGCCTGAACATGGGAGCACCTATGCCTATTAGGACACTCCTTGCTACAAGGCATAATTTATACTAGAAGCAGCATAAATTGCTGGTACAGAAGTGATATCGCTGATTGCAAAATTTCTGTGATACACCAGCTGAACCGCAAGTTTTTAACCAAGTCCTAAATCTAAACAAGCTTTGCATGTTTTCAAGCTGTGGTTTGGCTATTTAGTGCACCCCCTCATGTGCCATCATGAATCTTTTATTACTTGCTGTAGTCCAAGTTGACCTCTAATGATATAGCAGAATTATTTTATTTGTGCCTTTCCCCACAGCAGAGTACTGCTGCAATGGGCAGTAGCTGAGTACCTGGCTTTGCCTGAAGTAGCAGCTGTCCCTGGAAATGGATCCAGAGACACAGGGAGCTTCCCTGCCTGGAGCTCAGTGTTTCAGCATGGTGGTGGCTGAGGGCCACAGTGAAAAACGCAGGTGTGGTGTGATGCAGTGCCTGGGGCTGACCTCAGAACAGAGAGGCTGATCATTGTGGGGCCAGGACACTCTCTTGGCGGAACAGAGGGGAGGAGGCAGTGGGTGCAGCTGCTGGGGCTGAGTGGTGGCAGGGAGGGTCCTGCTATGAAGAGAGCAGCTCGGTGCTTCTGCACATCTCTGCTCTGCAGAGCCATTACCTGCTCCATGTGCCACTCTGCTCCTCCATCACACTGCAAACATATTTCTGACCTCTTTTGTCACCTGCCAAAGGAGTTTTTGTGGAGCAGCAGGCAAAAGGTGCAGGAGATAAGAGCAGGAGTAGTGCTGATTTGCCCTGCCTCCCAGTGCTGAGCTGGGACAGGGTAGAAGTGGCAAGAAACGGCAAATTCTCCCAGATGCTGAGCTTGTCTGTCCACTTTATTGCTGCTTTGCCCACAGTAGTTTAACCTTCTGTAAAATCAATTGGCTGTCTAGAATTTGAGTGTAGTTCTGGGCTTCCATCTTTAGTGCCTCCAGTGTGTACAGCAGAATGATTGGAAAATTGTATTTAGATAAATGACAAATCAAAAGGTTTCTGCATTAGAGTTGGAGTTGTTCAACCTGGAGAAAAGAATGCTCTGGAGAGACCTTATAGCCCCTTCCAAGGAGACCAACAGCAAGTGAGCTGAAGAGAGATTTTTTGCAAGGGTAGTAATCATATGAAAGGTATGTAGTAATATGAAAAGGGGAAATGGCTTTAAACTGAAAGGAGATAGATTTAAAATAGGTATTAGGAAGAAATCTTTTATTCTGAGAGTAGTGAGGCACTGGAACAAGTGGCCCAAAGATGTGGTAGATGCCCCCTTCCTGGAAATGTTCAAGGAAGAATTGGATGGGGCTCTCAGCAACCTGTTCTAGGTTGTTAGCAACCAGGTTCCTGCCTATGTCAGGAGGATTTGAGCTAGAAACCAACTCAGGACATTGAAGAATTCTATGATTTGTACAGGCAGGTGACAAATCCTGACCTGTGTTCAGTGAAGCAGTGAATACACCACATCCCTATGTAGTGTTTTGACACTGCTTGAGCTTCAATGTAGCTCAAGGGCAGGGGACAGGGAGGTTACTGAAAAAAATGTCACCCAAAAATATCACCCCTTGCTCTGAAACCTCCATCGCAGTAATTTGTGAGAGGTTTTGTCTGAGCAGGCTGGGTGACAGAACAAAAAATTCTGGCAGCTACAGGTGCCTAGTCTAGACTGCAGCTTCCATCACAGCACTCTGCACCAGTAGACCCAGTTTAGCAGGCCTGGGAAGTCCTAATGGGGAAAGGCCTGTGAAGGCACACCCCTGAGTAAGGTAATCTAGGCAGCCAGCTGGGAGTATGATATTACACTGAGGAACACTACATCAAGAGATATGCGAGTCATCCTACTCCTGCCTCCATTTCCACACAGCTTGATAATGACTTTTTCTCCTTAGAGGGTAAGGAGATCTTTCCCAATCATGTTTCAGGGCTGAGAGCTTCTCTGATCAGGACATTGGGGTCTGAAATCTTGAAATAGGGTAGATATGAAATCTGGGAGAAAGAGTACCTCATCAGCAGCGTTTTTCATTTGGTTGGGACTGTTTCCTGCTAGCAGGCTGTGGGACCCCATTATTTTTTCCTCGGGTCTAGGGTAGAAAATGGACCATTTCAGGTCTCCTGGGAGCAGTGTGTTTGTAATTCCCATGCAGTTCCCCAGGGAATGCAGGCAAAGAATTTCCATGAGATGTGCCCTCTGTGAGAAGGCAAAGTCAGTTATTTTTTATACAAAGTGTTGTTCTTAGGTATTGTACTTGTTGATTCAGAGATGCATGTAAATTGCAGCCGGTATTGCCACTTTCAGTATTTATTATTAGAACAAAACATTTTTCATTCTGCATCTCTGCTGTTCCCATTTACATAACATACATGACACAATGTGTAAATCCTCAACAATATTTTTTCAGAATTTAGCAGCTTGTTTTTCTGCAAACATAAACATTTATTTTTGGTGTTAATAATTAATAATATGCCACATGCACATAGTAAATGTGAAATCTAATCTTGTATAGACATAAATGTATCTGCCAAAGTGGTCTTTCTGTGCTGTAAATGACTCTCACAAAGTGACAGCATACATTCTATTTTCAATCACTGTTTTTTTGTTTTGTGAACAGATATATCATTAAATGAAATGTTTTCCTTTGCAATTAACAAATACTTCACACTTTAAAAAAAAGAAAGGAAAATAGTTGATAATTATTTTAAAAGGGACATGGATAATAGAAAAGTCTTTGCAGCTGTATCCTAAGCAAAATATAGACAGAAATGTAGAAAATCCCAGCAATGGAGGGAAGATCAGATATGAGAGTATCAGTTCTTTTCTGCAGTGAAAAGAATGAAATGACCTATTTGGGGTCAAAGTCACTCGTGCAGTTGGACAGAGAATGGCTCGATGCTGTGCAGAACAAGATACTGGAGTGGTGCAGGGTAGCAGATGGAGGTACACCCTTCTCTCACTTATTGATTTCGCTCCAGAGTCCAGTATTTTCAGGTTTCATCACTTCCTAGAAACCAGCAGCAGCTGAGAACCTTCCTGACAAAGCCTTGTGTCTGTATCGCTGCTAATGGCTGTCCCACCTGGCAGCGGGGGCTGCCTGCGGCTGCTCTCTGTGCCCGCTCTTCCTCACGGGGTGACCACAGCTGGCTGCAAGCTGGGGCTGTGCTCAGGAACCCTGGCTAACAAATTAGATGTTTCTTTAGCACTGATTTCTGGGACGGGGTGCAATGTAGTTTGTCTCATTTTCAGGGAAACCACGTGGAACTGTGGTTTGTGTATTGCAGAGGAAATAACCATCTTTCCAGGGTAGACTGAGCTGGCTTTCTGGGAAAGGTAGTGATGCACTAACACCATAGACTTGACAAAACCTGAGATTATTAGGCTGTTTTGTAAAGACTTTTAATTTATATACTTGTTTTGTTTTTATTTATATTATTCCAGCCATTAGCTCTCGTCTATGTTGACAGTTCATTGGTTGTGGTTAGTAGTGGAGGCAACATAAAGGTCCTCAAAAATTTGTCAAACCTTCTAGAAAAAGTGAATCTTAATATTCCACCATGAAATAAGAGATGAAAGAGATTTATCTGAAGCGTTTTCTTGCTATCGTTATGCATTCTGTAGAAGACAAAGATCATTAAAGTCCAGTTGCTATTCATGAGCCAATACTTATTAATCAAATGAAAATAAGGTGCCCTAAGAAGGGTGAGTGCAGAGTAACTGGGCTGGGATGACTCAGCTATCTTCACAGCGACAAACTCACTAAATGGTATTGTCCAAGGTGCTTTGGAGGAAAGTTTTCAAAATTCCCTGTTTTCTGAATTTCTCTCTGCTCAGTCCGCCTTCTGTTTGGGCATTTTTTTCCAGAAATTCTGGGCACTCTTTTGGAAACACACAGTCACATAGAGATTCACAGAGGCTCACATTGCTGTAACTGAACCGAGTTCTGGGGGAGCCTACCTACCCCCATGGGTGATCAGAGGGTACAGCTGCCAATACAATTGATCCAAAATGTGCATAGCAAGGTTTTTCTGCACTTCCAAAAAGGCTTTTTAGCAAGCTTCAGCCATTTCTCAAACATAATAATAAACACAATATATTATAAATAGGAATAGATTATTCGTCAAAAAATATTGAGCCTGTTTTTGAAATGGAGGTTCTATCTTTTGATTCTATATTTTGAAAATATTTCTTGTACTTGAGCTTTTCTTTTAGCAGACAGACTTGTCAAGACTTGGAGCCAGGGACTACTGCTTATGTTTGTATACAGAACCAAACACTGCTCTCATCTCAGTTATGCATCTAAGGTTGGACTTGCTGCATATAATACATACAGTAATTAGCGGCCATTGATCATCTGTCATCATATACCTTCTAGCTGTTAATACTATCCTAAATGTATTCCTTTGGAAAAATCGCTTTTTTAAAGATACATAGGTCTCAGTACATATATGACAACTAGCTGAAACAACCAGCTCATCTAAATTCAGTTCCCAGATGAAACTTAATGTTTGGACACAGTGACTATGACATTTGCTGAACCAGCTATATTCTGTTCCCTCAGCAGGGCAAAATGCACATATTGAGAACTCTGGTTCCTGATCCCACCTGTTCCTACACAAATGCAGACAATTTAGTACCACTCTTAATCTGTTCAATATTTTAATCTTGAATAGAAACATTCCAGCAAAAATTTTTTATTATTCTATTATTGAGGGATTTCTTTCATGGAGGAAATGCATAATTTAACACTGAGGAGGGGATTACAGTAGTGCTCTGACATGGGATAAAACACAAGAACAATGGGCAGGGATAGTATTGGCAACTATCTTATCCCTCCCAGTGAAAGGCATAAATAAGTATATAAAAGCATTTATTAATTGAAAACTTGGATTGTGAAGAGGCAATTGTGGGTGTTCATTTGATAGGAATGTGGAAATCCTGGAGGAGGAGTAGGGAAAACTCAGTTTTCATGTGGCTGAGCCACAGTTTTGTCAGGTAGCCATTAGTTTTGATTTGTGGTATACCATTATGAACCAGTGAAGGGCAGCACTATCCAACTGTTCTAGGTGACTAGATAGATCACTAATTATGTTTTCAAGTTTACAATGATGTAAACATTAGGTGTTTTAATGGATTTGCTATGAAAATGGTTGTGTTGCTCTATTACTGCAAAGCATAACTTCAAGAACCTTTTGTAATTGTCACCAGATTTCTGCAGCTACAAATTAACAGCTTACTTGTAATGGATTTTAGGGAAGGGCATTTCATTTATTGAAACGCTGAATCTCTTGCTTAGAGTATGGTAAGTTCGATTGCTTTATTAGGCTGCAGCATAGGGTCTACACATCAAAACAGATTTTAGCAAATTGAAATATGATTGGTATCAGAAATATGTAAACAATAATACAGTTATTTCTGTAGTTCAAAACACTGGAGGTATGGTTTTCTATACAAATTGGTAGATGAGATTAGTACTTTTATTTCTGAAGTTTCCTCCAGCATTTTTCAATAGGAATTAATGATCTGTGTGTCTGATACTCATATTTATGCTCAATATAACAGGATATTGGAAAGAACTTTCATTACCAGTTTTATTTTTTTCTTTTTGTGTGAAAATTTAGCTGTATAACGTACACAAACCCTTTCAAAATGCTATCTTATTTACTAGAATGTTTGGGAAGGAATAAAATTAAAAGGTGCTCTACTATTTAGTCTCTTTTTTAAGATTCTATGCCCATGTTCACATCTAAAAAATAGTGTTTTGGTTTTTGCTCCAAAATAATATTTTGACTTTCTGGAGGAAGCTGTGTTGTACTACAAGTCCATACTAACAACAGTTCATCTACTTGTAGAAGCAAAGCTATAAATTGTTCTGGATTTTAAGTATTTGCCATGTGAATTCAGATGGTGACACTGTGTCATTGCAAGGTTTTGCATGATGTGAGTGCTTTAGGTATTTTTTTGAAAGATGTCTGAGTCTTTCTGGCATACAGCTGTCTTTTCTGCCAAAAAGAAGAGTTGGAATTTCACCTGTGTGCTTCAGACACAGAAAAGTAGAAGCTGCCTGAGGAAGCTTCCTTTGGCTCCCTAGGCCAGGGGATTAGATAGGCAAGGGTTCATCAGCCCTGTAGGATCAGAGTTAATGAGAACCCAGCCAGGAGCCCTATGGCTTAGGGGTGGGCTCCAGGGGAGAGAGCCCTTGGCTCTCCAGCCCCAATATGGCTCTTCCAAACTGCATCTGACAGAAGTCCTGGCTTTATTTCCTTGTCTTCTTTTTCACACAGATGTACAATTCCTTCAGCCTTGCAGTACTGTAGAGACGGTGCCAGGGCCAAGATGATGTTAGTTGCTGTCTTTCTCTAGCAGACTTGTGTACTTACTAAACATAAATATCAGGATAGTCACATTCCTATAGCCAACACCATTTATTTATATTTTAAATTTAAATTTCACCTGCGTTGCAAGACATTTATTACTATATTTAATGTGCAAGACTGTCCAATTAATTCATGAAAAATTCTGGGACACCGGTTACAAATTAAAATGACGACATTTGCTGCAATAATAGTTTTTATGTTGGAGAACCAGACCCATACATCAGATTATAGAAAGATGTATGAATCCACAAATGAATAAAATGATTAAAAGCTTAAGTTGGCAGTGAAGTTTATATGTTTACTCTGGTATGTAAAACATCTATTGATCTGAAGTTTGATCAGTAATATTTACAAATTTATTCTCATATACATCATTATGATTGTGTTCTCTTGTGCTAAAAGTTTACTAATTTGCCTGAGTAGGGTGTACTGATTACCCAGGCTGCTGCAGATGCTCTGCTTTCCATGCATTGGTAGAGCTTCCACCTGAGGCGAGAGAAAAAATGAGCAGGAGGGCAAATGTTTGCTGCAGGTGGAACGGTACTGTAGGGATGCATCAGTTGTCCAGGGCAGAGTGTGCTGCGTGTGACAGCAAGCTGGGGACAGTGCTGGGGCTGTCCTGGGCCCCCAGTGTCTGTGGCTGCAGAGGGAGAGGGCAGTGTGGGTCTCTCAGCCCTGCCTTCTTCCTCAGGACAGGGATGGCATTCCTGGCAGGAACAGTGGAGCAGAGTTTGGCCATTGGCATGGACAAGAGCAGGAGGAGAGCAGCCCCGGGTCAGGTTGTGAACTCAGGCTGCAGTGCAGGGCATCTCTGTAGACTTCTTGTGTTAGTTCTCAGAGGTCTGTCTCTCTAGGGCTTTTAAACGTAGAGTTCCTGAGGGTAAGCTTTCCTTTTCCTATCTCTTGTTCCTCATTTCCTTGATGCTCTGAAAAGACATTATATTAAACATCACACATTCCCTCCCCTCCTCTGACTTTGGACATTTTGAGGGATTCAAGGACTGATTTCAAGACCTGAGAGGATGGGAACTCACTGTATTATTCTCCAAAAAGGCATGTACAAAGAGAAAAAGATGTTAACCTGGAGGTTTCACTTTTAAAATAGAGCTTAAAAAGAATGTGAACAATAGACAAGTAATTTCAGAAAAGCAAAACTGGATTAACCAGAACCTGGGGTTTGTTAAGAGAGGAAAGCTGGGCAATGGGTATGGTCTTCTGATAAAAGAGAAAGTACAAAGGATCTCTGAAAGCAAATATTTTAACAGAATTAATATTTTTCAGAATGAGTCACAAACACATAAAAAGGATTGAAAGAAAGAAAAGTTTCCAAAATCAGAAGTTAAATGCCAAGGGGATGCATCTAGCATCCATATTGCAGTTGATGGTAAACTACAACTGCTTTCAGTGGGTGCAGGGCTCAGATTTGGCTCTTTCAAAGTTGCCTGCCAGGTGTCCTTTGGACCATCTACTCTCTTGTGCTCTTTGATTTCAGCAGCTTTGTTTGCAGATCTGGGGTTGGGTTCTCAGGGACTGAGAGCTAGGAGAGCATGTTTTGACATTAGCATCTGTCCCACTGGGGAGCCTGCCACTGGCTTCCAGTCCTGCCCAGCATTCCTTGCAGATCAGAATCAATATCAGCTACACCTGTCACTTTAAGTATTGGCCATATCCTTCTGACTATGCAAAAACATAAACTGAAATACGTGTTTTCATTTTTCATATGCTTCACCTGATGTCTGAAATCACAAATTATATCCAAAATGAGAAACATTGTGTGCTTAACTAGTATACATGGCAACTTTTAAAAAATGTATTTTTTTATAGTGTCATAATATATTATATTTGTATGTATTCAGTGGCATGGAGCTAAGCAATATTTTTACAGAAAATATAAATGTGCTGCTCTGATTGGAGTCTGCAGTGACTCTGCTGAAATGTTCCATAATGGGTACCCCCAGCAGGCAAAATGGGGCAGGGAATCAGCAGGAAGGGTGTGCTAAATAAATACTCATAGGAGAGCTGAGACAATACAACTTATAACTGCAGGTGCTAAAGCTTGTAAGTAACTTTACTTAGGGGAATAATTTCATATTAGTTCTTAAGGGTTCTTTTGTCTTTGTAATTGCACTCTCTTGTAAATAAATATGTAGGTTATCTTACCAAACAGATAACACAAGTTTTTTACAATAGGAAATTGAAATATTTAAAGTCATGTCATGTAGTAAGTTGTTGCCTGGACACTCATTTACTTCTGAGAAACTTGGCTCAACTGCCCTAAAAGAGCTACTTACTTCATTCAGATTCTGATTTTAAAACTGTATTTAAAATAGGGATCTGGACTAGTTTTTGTTGGGTTTTTTATTTGATTGGTTTTCAATTTTGTTTTAAGGCCCTGTTTTGCTCAGCCCAACGGTCTGAGAGTTCAAAAGATAAGCATTTTGTGACATGAACAACCTGAAATATATTTTAAAGGAAAGCCATTGGAAATACTGTTTTCTAACACATTTCACACTTTAATGATGCTGAGTAGTGAAAAAAATGTGAAGAAGTGTATCTAGACCAATTTTGTCACTGGAGCATTATAGAAAGTGTAATTAGTCTCATAAGGAATAATAAACAATGTCCAGCTGAAACTGCAGGCAGGAAGCATGTGCATGACTGCAGTAGAGGTCTCATGGGTTAATTGTGTGTATTAAGGTCCTCTTCCCTCCCCCAAATGAAGAAATGAACATCTAGCAGCACAAACAATTGTTTTTCTATTGTCTTTCATATAAAGGCTGCTAAAGGAGTATGGGAAATGAATTGAGTTGTGTGTCAAAAATGACATTAGAGTGGAAAGTCTATTCTCTTGCCTTTGGGCTCTCTATGATAACTTGTGTGTGGATGTCTCATTGCAGCTGTGTTCTTATCAGCACCATCAATTGCATCTGCTTGCTCATTTCTGCATCCTTTTATTCACCACAGATCAAAATGAGAAGGTTCATTTCAGCTGTGCTGCACGTTCTCCAGTCAATCCAATAACTTCATCTGTTTTTTCCTGCTTCTTCACTCCCATCTGCTGTGTAGATCTCCAAAGTGGTGTGGAAATTGCTTCAGCATCTTCAGTGTATCAGATGAGAGATGCACTCACTGGGGAGCAGATAGAGAACTTCCCTTCTAACAGTTTTGAATGATTTAGTTAATAGATGGTTGGTTAAAGCTCATGTAGCTTTATGGCTTCCTGAGCAGGTGGGATTCTTAAGATGAGTCTTATTGCACTGTGGTTACATAATCCATGTGATGCCATCCTCTACCACAATGGTTGCTAGCAGGAGTATGGAATCAATCCTGGGGATTTCTGAAGAAGCTAGTCTAGTTTTGTCCTGGCAGATACAGAAATTATTAAGGAATGAATAGGATGAAGTTTGTGTTAATGCCATCTTTGCTCTCCCCTGTATGGTATGTTAACCATAGCTCCGTCATCTGTCAATATCTGCACCTCTCAATCCTATTGCCAATTACTGGAACCAGCCACTTTCTGTATGTATTTTAGAAATTAGTCTCTGATTATTAAATCATGACTGCATGTTAACACACATTATTTTTATAAACCCACTGCAGACTCCCATGCATTATAAATAAATTGTATTAACTCCAGTTCATATGAAATATTTATAAATACTATGGAAAGGGCTCACTTTCTGTGTATAGTTATTAGACATTTTAGATTATAAAAGATTGCAAATGGTCAATTATGTAAAATTATGAGAATACAAACTTAAAACCAGGCTCATAATCCTACAATGAGAGACACAGAAAACCAAGATTCCAACTGGGTGCAAGAAGAGTGGCATGCTTTATGTTTCTTAATTATCTTTATTTCCCAGTAGCATTGCTATTGCCAGAGCTCAATTTACTATGTGCCAATGAAAGAGTAATAAGTTGCAGAGACACTCCTATATCAGATGAGAGAGTTTCACTCTCTGTTGTCAGACCATAAACCCATAGAGGTCAGATGATTTTAGCTGTACCATGTTTGACTCAGAGCAATTTTGTAATTTGGGCAAAATTCAGCTGTGAAGTAAATGGTTCTTATCAAAAACCCTTCTGGAGATGGGCACTGAGGTTATTGATGTCATTTAATGTTAAGCAGTTATTAGGAATTACAAATCTACATATTTCTGTAAATCTAGGTCATAACTCCTGAGCCTTTGAAAATATACCTGAGTGTGGTAATAAATCCCAGAAGCCAGAGCAGGAGTACTGAGCCTGCTGGTTGGCAGTGCTCTAGTTTATGGACTAAGGAAGGACATGGCTGAGTGACAGGAAGGTTTTTGGAAAATATTCATTGATATTCAACTGAATCCAATGGAAATCATCTTTTCTTCTCTGGGAGAACATGGAAAAACCAGTGAAAAATACCTCTGAAACCCTCAGCCTGGTGGTTTGAGCTGGCCTTCACAGAGCTGCCCATTAGTTTCCCCATCAGGGATTAGAAGCTTTTGAGATATTTTACCTTTTCGTTTTGATGAGGAAGCACCTCTAAGAGGACTCTGTATAGTCTTTTACATAAATATGATAAACCTGTTTACCCAACCTCCTCTCACCCACAGTTTTCTTCTAACTAAATCTAGGTTATGTCCCTAGTTAGAAAATTAATAAATAAGTTAAATGTTTGTACAGCACCTTGAAGCTGTAAAGTGCTGTCTAAATCCCAAGTACTAGCAACCTTCTCAATTATGATATAACATGTTTATACAAATATGTTTGATGTCCTCAGAACATTTGGACTAAGTGGAGCATATTTCCTGTTGAGAATAGATTTTGCTAGTTGGAAGCCATGCTTTATGAAATGCAGACTGCTGTCACAGCATCCAGTTCAGGAAAATAATGACATAAAGAAACATAATTTGCTACATTAAACCCACATTTTCTACATATTTGGAAGCAGGAGTAAAAGATTTCAAAGAATCCCTTTTTCCTGGTTTAATCAGAATCATGTTGCTTTGCTGATTACAGGAGCACCTGTGAGTTTTATTATAGTGGCATTGCATTTGACTTTAGTTAATGGTCTGACTATTTTCATTATGTATTTTTATGAGTTTATTGTTTGGGCATTTTAAAATGGAAACACAATGAAAATCATAATGAAATTAGGAAGCTTTTCTCTAGAAGAGCAGTTTTCACCATAGCCTGCTCCTACCAGTCCTGTTTTTCTCCTTGTGAGCAGAGGAGAGGACTGTCTTTGGGAATACTGGCATTTGCTGTGAGGTCCAGGACTGCAGCCAGGGAGAAGGATTGCTCTAAAGAAGTTCTGTCACAGTGCTGGAGACAAGTAATAAGGTATATGAAAAGACTAGAGGAAAACGTAGTCAAAGTCAGTCTTCTAGTTTCACTCTTAAGACAATTACTTCTCCTGCTATATACCAGGCTATACTTTATTACCATAAGCTTTCTTTGACTCAGAATATCTTTAGCATTCTGATTCTTGAGTGTTGAAGGTGTCAGGCAGTACCTCAGTGAACAGAATCTATTTTTTCAGGGAAGTATTTCTCATCATTACAATGCTTTTTAGCCCCAATTAAGGATGGTTTATGAATTACAATATCACTGCTAATGCCAGTAAAGAGGTCACATTTTGCTGTGATGGAAAAGAAAAATTGTGCCTAAGGACTCCAGAGAATGCATGTATATTTTGGGTAAAGAGCTGTTAGACTTCTAACTGCCATGTCAGAATTCATATGCTCATCGTTGAAAGCTGATACTGGATAATTAAGCCATGCCAACAGATAGCCTCAAAGATATGCTACCAAGGATACAGCATGCTATTCATGGCATTAAGAAAGCTCTAAGGCAGGAAATTCTGAATTGCTCACCATTAGGGTGGCTCTGCTGCCACTGCAATAAGAAGTCCTGTCAGCCTTCACAGGAGCTGTGCTGCTCTACTGACAGATGTGTCAGATATCTTCATCATTAATTGCATGACCAAATATCTTAATTGTAAATCTGATTCAACTTACTCATCAGTAATGTATTAAAAGTACAGATGGGCAAAGAGCAACTGTTATTGCAATGACTATCAAACCTTCAGCATTGTGTTTCTTTTTTTGCCAGATTAAATTGAAGTTGAGAGGAAGTAGAGAAAACCCCTTTGAGAATAGTGTTCTGATAAAAAATAGTTACTTACACAGTGATTAGGGAGTCACCTAAGGGATGATAAAAGTTATCATTTATATTTTTATTAGGGAGTCACCTAAGTTAAGAGAATGATTCCCCATACTTGAGCACTAGCCTGCTTGTGCATTGCTTTCCCTCCATAGCCTGGGAGCCACAGTGCCCCAGCAGAAGTGATAAATCACAGCAGGCAGGGCTGCAAGAGCTCTCCTGATGCCCATCCTGTTCCCTCCCTCGTGCAGGATCCCTGGGTGCCCCACTGCATCCCACTGCCCGAGCTCCAGGCTGCTGGCAGTGCCCACGCTGCCCAACTGCTTCCACTGGGCAAAAACCTCCCACCCTGAACCCCTCCTTGCACAGCTTCACCATCCTTTGTCATGTTGCTTTCTGAGCCCATGATTAATCCCTGCCTTTCATGTCAACCGTTTCTGAATGGTGCTCAGGCCCCTCGGATCTTCTCCCTCCCAGGCCTTTCATTTCCTGCAGTTGCTCTTCATCAGCAAGGCTGTTAATTCTGCCCTTTTTTTTTCTTTTCTTTTAGCTCTTTTCTCTGATATTTTCTATTCCATGGAAATCAGATGACAGTCAGAACTACAGATGGAATTAAACTGAGTAATACTCAAATTCGTTATGCCAGACTTCTACCTGTTTTCCATATCTGAAATCTGGTAATATTTTTTCTGTGGATAATTTATCGTTGATGCAACCTTTTGTTGTCTTACGTTTTTTGCTTATCTTATCAACCGAGACCAAGCCTGTAGAATAGAGCATCCTTCACTGCCCTGCCAAACTCCATATGGAGACCTGCTGGTTTCTCTGCCTGTGATCCCGTACCTGCTTCATTGCTGGATTTGCCTCAGCTGTCTCATCATTTTTTTGTATGAAATACATGAGATGGTAACACAGACAAGTTGAGCTGTCTTCAGTTTATACTTTCGGTTCCCATCACAGTGGCCATGGGAATGGGTTGCTCTACTTCAGTTTACTACATGTGTTCATCTCTTACCTGTTTAATTGCCTAAATATCTCATTTTCTGTTTACTTTAAATCTTGTTTGGTAGGTGGACTTTTTGATGTGTTGTTTGGAGATAGAAGCTTCTCTTCTTTTCTTGTGAGTGTCTTTCAGCTAAGGTAGCCCATCAGTGCAGGCTCTCTGTGTGACCTCAAAGGACTCCATAGGAATTTCAAATCATTGTTTAAGCTGATTAGTAAAGAGCATTTACTATAGATAATGAAAGCCCAAATGCTTAAGAGATCTTCAGATTGCAAAAACCCCTATGCAGTATCTTTATTGTGTTTTTTTGGTTTTGTTTTTTTTTTTTTTTTTCCTGAAGTGAACAATATAGCTTACAATTGGGTGCTCATCACGAGCAATTTCCAGTGCTGGTCAAATATTTTATGGTGACGCCTGAAGCTTTCTGGCTGTCACCTGCAGTAGTGACCCAATATGTATTTTTGGTGTACAGTATGCAACTTTCTTCTTGAGAATGATCAGAAATCTTAATACTGAGTTTGGAGAGTGCTGTATTTTGTTCCCAAGAGCCAAACCTCTTTACCCACCAGGTTTTTCAGCTGGGTAAAGTTGCAGCTAGTATCTGCACGACCTGTTTTAATGATGGTGAAGTGATGGATGACCATAGTGTGGCTCCTTACCTTGTTTCTTTAGTAAATATTCAGACTTTTTCATGCTTTACTGGGTGAAATCTTATAATCATAATTACATACATAATTTACATTAATGTAATAGTATTAATGTGCATTGCATTATGTTGTTAAACCTGGCCAGAATTTGATTTATTAAATTTAATTTATTAAATGCAATTTCTAATTAAAAAGTAGGAGTTCCTATGATGTTATTTGCATTCTTTGTAGCATGTGCATTTTAAAGAAACATTCAGTGTATATAGAGATCATACTAATTGGCATGAGGGTTACCAGAGCAATAGCTTTAACTGAAATCCACAGTAAATAGAAGAATAAACCCCAAGGTAAATATCAATAGCTTTGTAGGTCCCCATAGCACAACAGGGACTGCTACAGGAAAGCAGTCGATTTCTATACAAGCTCTTATTTTTCAGTGCTGGTTTTCCAGCAATTTGAAATGAAAACGCAGAAAAATATTGCTTCCACACAAGCAAAATATTTTCTCCAGTACATGTCCAATGGCCTGATGAAGAAATGGCCAGTGAGACATATAAGAGATCCCCAAGCTTCAGCTCTATTGATCTGTCTGAGATGAGGCTCCCTTGAGTGACACTGCAGTGTGAGACTCTGCCCTTCCCAGGCAGGGTGTTGTGCCCACAGTGTGAGGTGGAATGTGCAGGGGTCAAGGGCTGCATCTCAGACTCCTTCAGAGGTGAACACTGCCTTTCAGCTTGAGCTATCATGTCTAATGACTCTTTAGAAGCTACTTTTGTTTGGTTCCAAACAAAAGTTTTGGTTCTCCAACTTTATTATTTGTTTACTATGATATTTATATATACACATACACACATATATACACACATAAAATATTCCCTAACAAAGTATGCTAAGAGAATTTTACTTCCTGATACTTATTAAAATGTTATCTGGATGTGACTTCTGGATGCACATTATAATATAAATGTGCATTGAAATACATGAATGATTTAGCTGTTCAAATGTTCTTAATTAACAAAATTTATAATATTCCTTTCACTGACCAGGGAAAGAAAGGAATGAAGCATGGGCAAGTGAAGATGTCTGATTTTGACACAAAATATGAATTGCACTTTCTTACACCAGAATACTTCCCAGTTCTCCCCCCACCTCCCTTTCTGAAATTCAGAGTGCAGGGCCAGAAGGACCTTGAGGTTGTCCAGTCAAACCTTCTCTTTCTGTTACACTACTCAGTTTCTCCCTGTTTGCTATCATGCTCAATAGGTTGCTGAATTAATTATTAAAAATATATTCCTAATTTTTAGTTTGAATTAATCTGCTTTCAGACATTGCTTCTTGTTATGCTTTTTTTCTGCTAGATAAAAGGTCCCTTTAGTGCCTTGTATTTTCTCCCCATGAGGTGCTTATCTGTTGTAATCAACTCACCACTCAATCTTCTTCTTGATAAGATAAACAGATTGAGCTGTTCAGGTTTCTTACTGTAAGGTATTTCCTCCAGCCTAAAATAGTGTATGTGACCCTCTTCTGCACATACCTCAATTTTTCTAAAAAAAATCCTCTGCCTTACACAGCTTTTTATATCTAAAAGGAGCAATCTAGCACAAAAATTGCCTTCCTCCCCCCCACAAGGGACAATCATACAATGACCCTATGCAAGCCTCGAAATAACAAGAACTGGATTTCTTTTGACAGCACTCATTTATTAGGCAGCAAGGGCAGCTGAATGTATCTGAATCTTATTGTTTCATTTTTGGGTGAATCAGGCTGTAGTAAAATCCTCTGATTCTTCAGAGGGGAAGGTGAACAATGACACGTGTCCCCAGGAGAGGCCACCTTGCCTCACAGCTGCTCATGTGCTGGACTTAAGTGTGAAAGGAGGGGGTAGGAATTGTGTCCAGTACTGGGACAAAGCTGGGAATCATGCCATGGCCAGCCCTGCTACCCCAAACCTGGGAGCACCTTTGTACCACAGGGATATGGGGATTTTAAACAAATCCCATACCAAGAAGGAACACACATGTTGTGGGTGCAGAGGCCTCTGGGGAGGAAGGCAAATCAGATGAGTAAGGCTGGTATTTCTGTGGGGACGGGTGAAAGTGAAGGTTTATCCTGGCTGTGCAGGGGATGGCTGAGAGCAGCGGGAAACCATTTCCCTGCTTGCCAAAGTCACTCAACCCCCTTGTTTACTACTCTTGTGATACTCACTGGCATTGTTGATAGTGGTGTGGTCCAAGAACCAAATGGTATTAGCTGTGGTACACTGAAAAAAAAGTGATTTGCCCAGATTTGGTAATATCACTTTAAAACACAGAGTAAGTTGTAGATAATTTAAAAGGCAGTTTTAAGGCTAGTAGAAAGAATAGCAGAATAAAAGACGTATTAATTAAGTTTCTCTCTAATCTATATACCTGGTGGAATCAAATTGCATTTTAGAAAGCAAAGTGAATTACAGGTGAGTTTCTCTCAATGCTGACTTACAGACCCTGGGTTTTCAGCTGTTTATTCCTGTAACCCTCCATGTGAGTGCAGGAAGCTGCCCATGGAGACTTCACTGCGTGGCTGGGTTCTAAATAACCAAAAATTCCATCACTCTTATACAGGAATGCTATATATGGTGAAACACGTGTCATTCCTGCCTTCAGCTGCTGAAGGGTGGAGGAGATGAGGTGTTGGGATTTCAATAGTTGCCTATGACTGAACAGTCATGGTTCAATAGTTTTCCCTTGCTGTTAAAAAATGCTATTTAAGAAATTGCTAATATCTCATTTAAAATCTTGATCCTTTTGATGTGATGACAGGGGGTCAGGCTTGGAGGCGGTGTCACAAACAGAAGTATATGAATGTTCAGCATATAAAAGTATTCATTAATGACTCATAAGCAAGTGTGCCTGGCGACTAATTGGAGATTTTTATGCAGAAATATTGTATTTATGGGTTCCATAGAATCTAACTTATTTTTGTTCTGCTGCTTGTGAGGCTATCTTTTTGGCAGGAAGAACTCATTAATCAAAATCCTTCCTTTTGTAAATGACAGAGTATTGAGAGGGTGGAGAGAGAGGAGGGCAGGTAGAAGATGCATCTGAAATGCCAGAGAGATTCTGTACAGCTCATCCCACCAAATAGGAGATGGGATGTCAGAAAAGAGGAAAACCTCTATTCTAATGCTGCTTATATCAGGCCATCATTGATGAAACCCAGCTCTATTTATCTGTAAAATCTGAAGTCATACTTTTATGATCCTTTTATATTTGTTCATTTTGTTAAAGCAATGCAGCTAAAATCCAGACTGCTTACCACCAAAGTATTTGAATTAACATTTTATATTCTCAGCCTATTTCTTACTGTCTAAGGGTTCCTGGTGGAATAAAGGTTTTTGGAGAGCTATGGGGTTTGGGCAGGGAGCCTGATCCTGTTCCTACAGGGTACCCCCTCTCTGCCTGTTGCAGGGGTTGATCTCCAGCTACCAGAGGCAGGGCAGCCTGGGGAGCAGGCTGCACAGAGCAGTGCTGGGGTGCATGGGGTACCTAGAAACAGAGAACAGCTGTGGATATGCCCAACAATAGCTCCCCTTCAGCTAAGGCCGATGCTGTTTTCCCATTTTATTGCTATTGAGCAAAAATCAGGGATAATTTAAACAGAAAGAAAGGTATGTCCACCCTTTCAAAGGACATTCTCTGAAACAGTTTCCTTGGAACAGAAAATGTGGTATTTAAGCTCTTTTTGCTTATGCTGTGTCATAGACGAACAGATAGGGGTTTCACATGTGTCTACTGGCAGAACCACCTTTTATCCTGTTCTAGCAAGGCCCAATTAATCTATCTTTTTAGGATAATAAATATGTCATGGACCCTGTCTGCTCCTGTACTTTACAAATTCATTAACACTTTTCTATGTTGTATTTTTTACTGTGCTATACAGCTATGCAAAGAGAGCTCCAGCCATTGTACTGTAAATCACTAATACCCAAACTGAAAGCAATTGTTGTTAATGAGATAGCTCACCTTCCACTCACATGTCAGAGATGTTAGTAAAAGCAGGATGACGTGCACAGTTTTGGTGGAGGCTGAATTTGTGTCTCTAATAAATGCAGGAAAAAGGGACAGGATGCTTGGCCACACACCTGAGCAGCCTGTCTGTGATGCCAGCACGTTGCAAAGAATATTAGAGAAATTAACGGAGATGTCCTTCTGATTAGCCAGCTTTACCAAGTCTAGCTAGCATAAGCTCTTTAGTCTATGGGAGGAAATACTTCTAAGGAGGATAGAGAATTGTTTTTAGTGGTGGTAATCTTCTAATAAATTACTTCTGGCCAAGGGAAGGCTTGGAGGAGCAAAGTAATCCCAGAGTAAAGTTGATTTAACTTCTCCATTATTCTCAGGAAGGCTCTGGGATTGGAGGTTTGAAGACCTGTGTGTGACATTTTTAAAAGGTTTCAGCAGAGGCTTAAACTCCTATAATGTTAAATATATTTTCTGAAGCAATGAGATTCTCATGACAGGGGCAAGACATGAGGAAAGCTTTTGTTTGTGCACTAACGTAGATGACATCAGCTTTTTGACAAGGTCACGAGATCCAAAAGTACTTCTGGGCAGTCTTATTACTTTCCCAATTAATAACAAACAGGGAGTTTCCATTTCTTTTTCTGGAATTAAGCACTGTGCACAAAAGGAACTTCTGCTATCAGACATGACTGTACATCACAACTGTGTCTGGCTCAGCCTCTGCCCGTGTGCTCTAGGTCTGCCATGGAGCACTTTGGCAAGGCTCAGAGTGTAGCTGGCTGCCCTCACTGGCCTGTGCATAGAGGATATGACTTTGCAAGTCTTGAGAACTGGTGCCTTTTTCATTCAGGTACAAGAAAGAAACCTGAAATTGTTGTTTTTTGACAGGATGTACTGATTTGCATCACAAGGCTGGGAAGAAAACATGCACTTCATCTGCTTTGACAGTTGGCCTTCTGAATTACACTTATCAGCTGTATTAGCCCAGTGGCCTTTGGCAGGAGAGGAGCAGTAGTGCTGTTTTTGCCGACTGGGGACGATGCATGGCTCTGGATTTCTGCATTCCCTTTGGCATTTTGGTGGCATTTAAAAATATGACAGCTGTGAATTAGCTCAGCTATTTACAGGCTGGATTGCACATGGCTCACTGACAGGCAAGGTGCAAAAGGTTTTTTTCTTCTCTTTCACTTAGTGTTTGATTTCCACCAGGAAAGCTGTGACAGCCAAATATAATAGCGGTCACAAGCCTCAATAAGACTCTGCTGATCTATTTGCCTTGCTAATTTCTGGAGGCAGTTATGTTTGCATCTGCAGTAGGTCTCGGCAGGAGGATCTTCCTTGTACAGCTCTATGTGCTTGTGTTACAGGTAATGAAGATGAAGGAGGCTGCACATCTGAATTCTGCCCTTACAGAGAACTCTCACCCTTGTTGCTGTTTGGGTGCTAATCATGTTTCTGGCTTTCCCATGGCCTGTTTGATTGGTGTTCCTTGCTGGATGAACTCTGTAATGAGCTGCCAGTGCATGGTGAGCAGCTCACATGGCCGCTGCACCATTACTTTGTCTTCCTTAGTAGGAGTAGAGAGGGAAAAAACTCCACAACCACGGTTGCTTTTATTTTTCAGAAGTTTCTCTTGACATTCCACTTAGTTTGAAAGTTTAAACGTTTGCTGAATTTCTTTGCTGTCATAGACAGGTGACTTTTTGCTTTGGCTGTACTGGCATGCCTGTATAGAAGGGTGTGCAGAAAGCACCCAGTATTGTGGCAGAAGAGAGGATGGGAGCTCCTCAGGAAAGGCAGAGCAGCAGACAGCAGCTAGTGCCTCAAATCTGCCTAGGGTGGGCAAGAGTAGAATCTCCTAAAGCCCTGTTTTGCTTTGCAGCAGGGTGTGTCCTGGTGGATTGAGGCTAGGCATTCATCCAGACCAGGCCACTCAGTGAGTGGCTGGCATGTTCTTGCCTACTTCCTCTTCTCATGGAGAGAGTGCCTGCCAGGAGATTAAACAGGGAAGACCTGGTCCTTCCTCCAGACAGCAGAAAGTCTCACTGCTGCCTTCTGTATCAGCCAGGGAATTATCCATGTTCTATTGATGCTGGTAAGGTTCCCCGTGCATCAGTGTCTAAGGGTCTTAAAACAGAAAGATGCTCTCCCCTCTCAGCTGTCCAAAAACCTGATCTTCTCTTGTCAGATTGTTCCTCAGCATCACCTCTACACTGCCTTGTATAGATGTAATCATATGTCTCTCTTATGTTACATACTGTTTGTTTGTAGCACAGAGTAGAGGACTGATGTGGAAAATTGTGCCTTACAAGAGTTATTTCTGAGTTTGCACCCCTTTCCCCCCATCAGACTGTTAGAGTGATCTTTTAAAATTTTTTCAGTACCTCCCATACAATTCTGCACAGTCACCACCAAAATCAGTTATCATGGAAAATCCTTCCCCTTCTGTGCCCCCTCACATTGCTAAAATCTAATTTTAGCCTGGAAAAAAAAAAAAGATTTAAAGGATTCATATGGGTAGGGTGAATTTTGTGACAGACTGGTCCAGAACTCCATCCTGGAAGCAGTCCTGCCTGTCAGCTGAGCCACTGCAGTATCTGTAATTTTTATGTATTAGGAATCTGGCACCTTTCTCTGGCATCTTATGCTGTACAAAATTAGCCCAGCATATGGGTAGTGTAAATTGGAGGACATAGGTTTGAGTAATGAACAAACAGTGACTATGCTAATTGGCTTCATGGACATGCAGTTCAGTGTCTTCAGAACAGAATCACCTCAGCTGTCTTAAAACCAAAAAATAATAGAAATAAGAATCCCTGATTTGGTTATTTTTGGTTTTTTCTTTTTGTTTTGGCAGTGGCAAGTATTTCCAGCTTCCTTCTTATTGAGATTAGAGTTTGTGTGCAGCCCAATTCTCAGCATATTGTAATGGATAGTTCTTACAAACGGGTGAGCCAACATTCTTTTCCTTTAAGTTGCTTAGTGCAGCTGCAATTGATAATAAAGATCAGCACATCCAAAGGTGTTCATCAAATTCTAACATCAAAACAGTAAGGGAAGCAGGAATCACTGTGCTTGTAAGAGCTGTAAATACCTTGTAAAACTGAATATCAATTTCAAAAAAATAAAGCTTGCTATAAAAAGAAAACCACTGAAAAATATATTTTGCAATAAGATTCATTTTATGAATTTCTACTTACTACAGTGGTTTCCAAACTTGCCAGGCTGTTTTTTTTTTTTTTTCCTGAAAACATTTTAATGACCCTCATCCTTCCTCTGCCTGATCCTAATGCTGCTGCCCATGGTCACTGCTGGCTTCTGCCCGGGAGCGCTCTCTGTCCAGGAGAGTGCTGAGTCAGCAGCAGTGCTGTCTCCTGTGCCAGCCCTGCTCCTGCACTCTGGCTGGCAGCAGCACCCTATTGCTGCAGGGTGCTCTTTGTCCTTCCCAAAATCGTGGGCCCTGCTGGGTGGGCAAGGGGGATCTGGACACCTCTGGGAAGTGTTTACTGCCATTTAGGTCCCCGCTCTCAGTGCTGACAGGTCTTGCCAAATGCTAATGCTGGGATTTAGTGCAGGCTGAACTTGCACAGAGTGAATGCAAGCAATTTCAGTTTCCTCTCACTATGAAAAGGATGGGGTAGAGGGAAAAAGAGAAGAAAAGGTGGTTTTGCCTTGTGAAAGCCAGCTCCTTGAGAGATGGAATGCTTTCTCATTGCTGTACAAGCACACCTCCGTCCTCACATTAAATCCTGCAATCTGTGTTTTGGCAAGCATAAGAGGTGATCTTTCAAATGGGGCATATTGGATTTTGTCTGTGGCTCTTGGGGTTCTGGAGATATTCTGAAATTGAGAAATGTGATCTAAATGCAGTCTACAGAGAACTTCTTAAGCAGCCTTTGTTCCTTGCTTTGGTTTAGAACACCAAGTACCTGCATTTTAGGTGCTGTTTGTGTAGTTTTAACTGTGAGTAAATGGAAGAATTTGATAGTCACATCTGTCCTGGAGGAGAGGTAGCTCTAACTTACATGTTTCTTGACTGGTCATAAATCATAATCACAGATCTCAGAATATTCTGAGTTGAAAGGGACCCATGAGAATCATCAACTCCAACTCTTAAGTGAATGGTCCATATGGGGATTGAACCCACAAGCTTGGTGCTATTAGCACCATGCTCTAACCCACTGGGCTCATCTCAGGGTCATAAAGATCATAAGGATTCATAAGGATAGACCATTATTCACGGTAAATGAGCTAGAAAAATTCTTCTTTCTGTCATACTCCTTCTCAATTACCTAATGATCATTACTGTGCTAAAAACCTTAAGAAATATCCTAAGCAATTTGCTCAACAATATAAGCCTTTGTAATGGAGAAATTAGTATATTTATATTTGTATATGCAAAAGGCTAATAGTACTGTTTTTTTGTAGTGCTGGTATTCTAGGATTTAAATGGACAGGGTCTTTAGAAGAATAATGTCTTTCATTGGATCAGCAGTTCTAGTTGGGGAACACTGGTAAATGCTGGTGTCTGCTCTCTTTCCACCTTGCAACAATAGTTGCAATGCTCACATGGTTGTTGTCTGTTATTACTGATGCTGGGGCTTGGGTTCCTCACCTAATCATGATCATTTAAAAGCACATTTTGGTTGCTTTACATTGCACCTCCTGTAATTATCTCTGGAAAAACAAAGTCCTGCCAGTGCCCACTCTAGCCAGAGACATTCTCACACTATACTTAGAAATTTTCTAGTCATGGCTGTCCAAAATTCTTCTCAATTATTTTTCAGGCACACTGCTCTTTTCTTAAAATTGAATTGCAGAGTGCTCCTCATCTCACAACTCATGCAGTAGGAACAGGACAGCAGCAAATGCTGTAAGTGCTGCCCAGTGTTTTATATCACCAGCTGGGCTGCTTTTCATTAGAGGACTGACTCTCTGTTACTGTACATGTACCTCCATTGCTGCTCAATAACTTCATCTGCTGGGAGTGAAAGTAAACTAAATTTGAGTAATTTTTAAAACAGACATGGCTAAAATCTCCTGCTGGTCTTGATATCTGAAAGATTTTATGAAGTAGAGGAGCTAAGACTGTTTCATCTCCAACAAGCAAATTTCTGTCTTAACTATCTGAGGACTAAGGGAATAATCAGATGGGTGATGTCATGATAATGACAAACTTGTGTAAACATAAGCACAGAATTTAAAAACAAAAAATCATGATGTACACTTCTTGTTTTGCCTCACACCTAGTTTTCATGAGTTGTACACAGCACACGCAACAAAATAATGTGTTCTTCATACTCTTGACAGATGACCAAGAACAGCCGCTTACTGCAAAACCCAAGCATCAAACATTTTCAACCTTTCTAGCAGATAATTTTAATTCTTTCCAAATAAAGCACCACAATTCAGGCAGTACAAAGCTCGGCAGGTAGCATGATGATGAAGATTGAACAACTTAATTGCGTTCTAGATAGAAAGTGCCAAAAAAAATCAATGATACAGGAGTCAGTAAGAAGCAAACTTGGGCAGTCACCCTCTCTTACTTTCCATCAGAGAATGCAGTACTTTGTAATTTAGTATTCCTGCATCAAATATTTTGTCTTTTTCTTCCACAGAGGTGTTTGTAGGAGAAATTCAGAAACCTTTACAAATGCTTAATTGAAGTTTGATGTTCTGTTATTACTATTAATTGTTATTGTTCCATTTATATGGGCATATCTAGCAAAATGCTCTTTTTCTTTTTTTAGGCTTTGGTCTGATGTGTAAACTGAATTTGAAGAGGCTCATTTCAATTTAATGAATGCCCATATATTATGAAAGAAAATCACAACTTAAAAAAGCTAACCGCATTTTGCGGCTCACAAACCTGCGAAGAAGCTTGGTGCAATGTATTTTCCAATTCCAATTTTTTTACCTGATAGGCTTTTTTATAAAGAAATTAGGCACACACTTTAAAAATGTATTTAATAATATAATACCTAGCAATTTCCTGTAGATAGTAAGAAAATAGCTTACTATCTTTAAAAATAAATAGAGGCATACCCTTTCAGTTACCTGCTCGATGTGATCCATTGAATACCAAGTGTTACAGGGGCAAATCTACAAGAGGGGAAACAATAATGAAGATAAAAATTCTTGAACAAGAGAAATACAAGTTTCCAGCTGGAGAATAACACCTCTGCTGTTCCTTTTTAAATATAACAGATTTATAATAGATTTACTCATCCCAGAGCTGAGCTGATGGTCACCCCCCACCAAGTACTGTTAGAAATAATCAAGGATATCATAAAAGCACTTCATTCTTACACATTTGCTTTAATAGTATAGAAAGTAGACTTAATAGGTATCATATCACTACTTCTAGATTTCAATTTTAGCTGCTCTGTAAGTTAAAAAAAAAAGAAAATAGACAAGACAGGGAAAATGAAAATATACCTTTCTTTCCAAAGAAAGAAAGGTCTGGGCCACAGTAGCTCAGAAATATCAACAGAACAATTTGGCAGACAAGGGGTAATTCTGCATTTGACTGTAAATCCAGGAATAATTTAGTTTATCCAAATTGCAGTTTCTCCTGAATAATGTTATATTTAACACTCCCATACTTAGAGACAATGCTGCAGGCTTTTCAGCAGTCACTGCCCCTGGGACCTTGGCATTGTGTTTCCCACAGAAACTCGGATGCCTCCACATGGGCGCTGGGATTGCTGCTGAAAGATTGTATTGGTTCTCTGAAGATTCCTCTCACAAACTTCTTTACTGGGGAAGAGTAGCAGGCCCATCCCTGCCAGAGCTGAAATACCTTGGCATGGTTTTCATTCATGGTGTCATCATTCTGAGACTTGCCAGAGAAGGTCCCTGCCTGGGAGCAGGGCAGGACCTGGGGGAGCAGGGCAGGGACAGTGACCCCCCCAGGCCTGGTGCCCACAGAGGCTCTTGCACATAGATGGGCTCCCCTGTTGGCAGCTTTGCTGTTGTAAGTGCTGTGCTGCTCTTACAAATCACATTTGACCAGCACCACCTTCCTTCTCCCTTCCCTTTCTGAAACCCAGCGAGGAGGAGGCTGGGGAGATGCAGTGTGCCAGCTGCCTGCCCCTCCTCTTGTCCTTGGGCTCTAGGCACGTTGCTGATGAAACAGCACTGCTGGGGCAGATCCTGTTCTTGGAAGAACTGCCCTTCCTGGTGGCTCAGTGGCATCGTTTTCAGGAGCTGTTTGTACGGTCTCTCTGCCTTATGAATCAACGAACTGCGGCGAGGTTCCAGCGTGGTTTGCCAGCTCTTGTGTTGCTGGCAATGCTTGCAACACTTTTGGTTGGATGTGCTGTGAACATGACAGGGTTTGTAGCCAGGCTGGGCAAGTGTCCCCTCACAGGCGTTGTAGGGCATTGTTGACTCTTCTGATTTATTTCCCTAAACTAATTAGATGCAAAATGAAACCTGTGCCTTTCAACACTGAGTGTAAAATCCGCATTAGTTTGGAAGTGGAATAAACCGTGGACATAATTCTCGTTAAACAAGGGGGTCTGCTTGAGTAAAACATCAAGATGAGTATATATGGCAGTGAGGGGCAAAAAATTGGAAAAGCACAAGCAGTTCATGTGCTCATTCATGGCAGCAATTTACTGTTCCCTCCCTGTTCTTACCCCGTGTCTGAAACTGAAACATCCCTCATGGGAAAAGAATTAAAATTTGGTAGTACCTCTGGTCCAAATTAGAACAAAACTTTATGTTTTCAACTATTCCACAAGACAAACAACTTTCACAAAATTTTAGATCAGAAGTGCCAAAGCAGGAGGTTCTTACTGCCCCATCAGTCAGAGGCAATGTCACGTTAAAATCAAAGCTCAGCAGAGCTCTTCCACAGGACCCTGGCTCCAGGCAGTGAGTAGCTCCATGTCTCTGCTGGTGGCACCCATCCTGGAGTTCCCCTGGAACTGAGGCAGCCACCCAGCTCCAATCTCTATTGCAGGCAGAATTCCAAGTAGGAATTCAAAAATTGTGCAAGGATGAGCACGTATTCCTCCTAGTGTCCTCTCAACTCTTTTAAAGGAGTTTGGATTAAATACATAATTAACATTTTCTTCTACTAATAAGAATGCATAACAAAGATAATATATCTTGCTGTCTGTGGTGTTTGCACTATGCTGTTCCAGTAAAGGTGTTAATATCAGGAATATAAAGAACTGAAACCTTTTTCTTGATGTGTTGGTTATTATTAGAAGAAGTGTAAGCCTATACAGGATGGAATGGAAAGTGAATCTTCAAAATACAGTGACTGATCCTAATAGCATAGGGTTAAAATGTTTCTAAAATCATGGGAATTACATACAATAGATTCAGGGGGTGGAAAGAAAGGTTGGGTCTGGTAGGTCTGGGGAAGGGAACTAGGCCCTGGGAACAAATATTGAGTTTTGTCTTTTCTAGGTCTTGTTAAACTACACCTGCGTAATCATCATGTAATAAATGTTATGATTGTTAAATGTAATGATTGTTTGGTAATTGAATATAATTATTGTTTAATTGTAATAAGAATCATGAAAAATTATGTAATCATAGCAAGAATCATGAGAAAGGATATTTGGGGGGCCTAATGAAAATTACAGGAATTCATGCTTGGATAAGATCAATGTATACAATAGAACAATATGGGTTTAATAATTAATATATAGTTATATAACGAAAAGGGTATGAAAACATGTCCATCTTGGATCCATGTTGGAGTCAGATTTGGGTCTGCACCCCTGATTCCCAGAGCTCTTCAATAAAGCACCTGCACAGAATCATTCTGTGATTATGTGTTTCAGCATTAACAACCCTACATTTTAATGCTTCCTACTATATATGCGCTTCTTTTTATTACAGCACAAAGTACTTTCCCATGGCACAATCCAGAGAAATACAGTATATGCATGTGTATTTTTCATATTTTTGGCTGAAATACTTCTGGTGAAAATTAGGAATAGAGATAGGACTATGAATACTAGGACAATATGACAAGTAAATTTAGAACAAGAGAGTAAGCTGCTGTCCGGGACTAAACTTTGTACAAGGGTTTTCTTTGTACGGATACAAGGATAAATCTGAAACAATTCCATGGAATTTATTAGGGTGAAAAACAAATATAAAATTGAGGCAAATAAAGCCTTAACTTTGAGTCCTCACCAGTTTGGGGGAGAATTTTTTAGACTGCTATGTAGGCCTAATTCTCATCAAAATGTATGTTCAGATATAACTGAAGTCCAAGACCAGTAATAAAACCCATGTGTGCCCAGAATTTATATGAATTATTTAATTACATCTGTAGTCATAAAAAAATTGGAAATAGTCTAAATTTTGAGGAAAACAACCATTATTCAAATCCCACTTCAATGTAGTTCTCGCCAATTTGCCTTCCATAACAGATGCTACTTCTCTTGACAGTTTATTGAGGCCAAACCATTTATTTCTAGCCAGAAAACTGAATCAATGACAAAAGCCACACTGGAGAAAGAGATATATTCTTGTCAGTGGAGAGGCTTTCCCCCAAGAGGATGCTGGTTGCACAGGAGGTTGGGTGCCTACCCAAGTGCATGTGCAGACACAGACACACACACTTTGTCTTTTTCTTCATGGGTGTTCATTAGCTTAGGACTTGTTTGTTTACATTTTTGCACTTGAACTTTTCTTTATTTTAAATTTTTTTTTATTTTATTTGTTTGTTTCCTTAAAAGTCTGTTTTCTCTCAACTCTTTCTCTTCTAGTCCAGGCTAGTTTGAAATATTTTGTCAGTGTTTGGTCTGATGGTTCATTCTGTCCTCTTGAATCTTTACATCATGCAAAGTGTCATCATGACACTTCACCTCTCAGTTCTTGGCCCTTCTATTTGTTGTCCAGCTCTTTTCCTAGATTGAAGGGTACATCTTGCTCTATTGGGTAGTTTTCTTTTCCTGGTTTTAGAAGATATCAAACTCTTCCACTCAATATCAAAATGACTTTAAAAATCACTTGCTACTAAATCAGAGTTGCAGCCTGTTGAAGGTACCATCATGTGGAAGATCCAGAAAATGTGAATTACATAATGATTTACCAATTATAATTTTCCCTCTCAGAGATTCTAAGCAGATCATTACACTGCTTTATTTGTGACAGCAGCAAGAATTTTAACATAGTGGAATACTTTATGAAAACAAGCAAAATTGTCACATAATGCATTTTATCAGGATTTAGAGTTATTGCAGCCAGACACAGAGAGAAGCATTTGCTTTTAGTGGACAGTAACTGTACAAAACAGAAGAGAAAAAGCTCTAAGGAATGTTTCTAAGGGAGTTCTACTTTCACCCCAGTGTGCCCAAATTTCCCTCTGCTCTTGAAGAAACAACTGATCCAGATGTATTTCACTCTTGAATCAGGAAAAGATCCATGACCTTTGAGTACAAACTGTCCTCAGAAAGCTTGCCTTCTCTGAGCCAGTGGCCTATCTTTCTGTCTTCTTCAGTGTCCTCTCACAGGTTTAACAGCCACACACATACAAGAAGCTTGCAAAAGCTGAGTCCATCTTGACCCCAGTTCCACAACAAGACCAAAGATTTCTGCAGAAAATCCAAGGAGTTGATATATTTTTCCAGAAGTCATTGGAAGATGGGTACAATGAGAAATAGGGATTTTGCAGAGGTAAAAGCAATTTCAGATCTCAGACTCATGGACAGGATGTAACTTTCAATTTAATGAGTTCTTCATTTGTGCTGAGCTGCCAGCATGCTTCTGTCTGGGCTCTGTACACGTAGGGACAGTCAGGCACCAGGGCTGAGCACTGGCTTGAGGGTCTGAAAACAAGATCCTGGCAATGGTTTGCAAGTGACCAGAGCCCCTCTGGCCAAAATGATCTGTGTAAAAGTAAGATATAGTCTTACTAGTAAGACTTTTCAGATTCCCTCTGCTACAATGACATTCGCAACGAGTGGAGGCATGCTGCTAAGACTAAACTTGATGCTTGCTCTGTATTATAATAAAAATTGAAGATAATTTTCCATAGAAAGAGAGGACAAAAGGAAACCTTTCTGTCTTTACTGATGGCATAGCAAACTACCAGTTGTTCAACCTGCCACCAACTCTGTACTGCTGTGTTATATGGGAAGGAGGCAAAAGTTTCATGCACTTTGAAACCTTTAATTTCTCTAAGAAACTAATTTTGCATTATTTGTAATTTTACACATTTCATGGCTTGTCACAATCTCACTTGCATCTGAATGCAGTTTCTCTTTGTGTTAAATATAGCCTTTAAAATAAGTGACATTTCCTGTATTTTATGTGGTGACAAATTGCAAAGTAAGAGTCTTAAAAATATTAAATGACGTGCATGATAGGCCAGTGAAATCTTGGTGTTTCACCTCTTCAAGGGGGTTCAAGCAATAAGCAGTCCATGTTCAAGGTGTCACAAAGACACCACAGGACATCAAGTAACAGACATTGCTGTCTTATTCCTCTCTGTGCGAGTTCCTAAAAGCTGGAGCCATGACTTTGATTCAGTGTGTTCTTGGGTACTGTGAGGAAAGGCAGGCTTTGTCCCAAAGGGTTTGTGGTTAAAGTCAATCTTACTCAGATTTTTAATTTTATTTTTTCCTGGAATGTTATAAATAGGAAAAAGTTCTACTGCCAATGGTGCAAATGGTTTCTCTTGATTTTGCTGAGCATATAAAGAACTATTTTTTATCAGGTTTAGGAAATGTTTAACCCTAAATTGTCTTATTCTATTCTGCAGCTATGTATGCCAGGAGCCACCAAAGACTGCAGTATACTTGCAACATTATAATTTAGGAACTGCTGAATCAAGTTTTCCCCTCTGTATGCCAAGGCAAGAGATTTTACTTTCTTTGGTACAGGAAAAATCAAGGGAAAACATTGTTCAAAAATTTTTTAGTAAAAAAATCACTGACCATCACTAACATCATAGATATGAGTGGGCCAATATTAAATGAAAAAACCCCGATCCAGACGTGCACACATTTAAGCTCACAGATGATTCTAAGCAGTATAGCACTTCTCTATTGCATGTTGCTGTATCTTGTTAATGTCAGCCTGAAAACATTCCAGGCAAATCTGTTCAGAAAAAGAGCACAGGATGTACGAATCTCACTAATCTAAACAAGATGGGATGCTACTTACAGGTATGCAGTTTACAAGGCATGGAACATATGTTGAGAGAGCAAAACAAAAGAAATCGTGATCATGTAGCAATCAACCATCTGAATAAGCAAGGACACTGTGCACAAATGTCTTTCATCACTTAAATGATCACCTGCATTTTCAAAAGGCTTTACTAATGTATTTGATGACTTTTTTTGCCTCCAGTGCCATTGTTTTATACTCAATTAAGTACTATTTAATATAGTTCATGCAGACAACAAGCAAAAGTCTTAATAAGTTAATAAAAAGTCTTAATAGACTGTAATTATAACAAAGTATCTTGATCAAGAAACCTCAACACTCTTAACTCTCCAAATCCAATCTGTAACAGGATGTTTGCCAGCTGTTCAGATAGGAATGGGCCGGAATTAATAATTTAAAGTAATGCCTAATTAATATTTTTATGCTACGGATATAATTTTTTTTTCCTAGACCTGAGTACCTATAACTTTCATGTATTAAACATGTCCTAAGAATTCAATTTTTGACCTCTGTTTTAGTACAGCCCAACCAGAACTGGCCTAGAGGAAGAGCTGTGAAACACCCTGGTGTTCAGATGTGCAAAAGCCAGTGCAGGCAGCAGCTCTGGGGATTGGAGCTGTGCCCCGGGGCCACTGTGGGATGTGTAATACACAACCTGGTCACTTGCCTCTGCTCACTAGTTTGTTTGGCTCTGTGGCCTCCTGGGGTCTTAGGGTAGCAGGAGGCCAAGGGCACGGGACAGTGGTGATGGTTTTTCCTTGGTTTTGTCCATTTCTGGGCCAGTTAGTTGAGCCTGTACACTCCTATGGCTTTTATGCCACTCGTGCTGCTGATCAGTGCCTGCAGAGGTGTCTGGAAGCACTTGCTGTAGCCAGCCACAGCAGAGTGAGTCAGCTGAGCCTTCATGGCAGCACTGAGCTGTGTCCCAGCAGAGCTGGTGGCATGTCCCAGGCCTCCCAGTGCAGGTAATTCTGTTCTGTAGCCAGGAGAGTTTGCTACAATTGTGCTGCCCCCAGTGACTGCCCTGGCTGCCCCAGCTCCCTGTGTCCAGCTGCCGTGCGGGCAGTCCGAGACTGGCACTGTCTGTGCTGCTCAGGGACAGCTCAGGGGCCAGTCTGGGCTGGGCATGCCAGGGACTGGCACAGTGCTGGCACAGCCAAAGCACTGCTATGCAATGGACATGGGGTGTCTGCAGAGTTTTACAGAGAAGCCCCATTTCACAGACTCAGAGAGAGAAAAAACACACCCAACCATAAGAGAAATGACAAGGAACATGAAGGAGATGAAAACTGGAGGCAGAGAATGCAGATAGGGAGGCAGCTCTGAAATGCTGCATGGTTTTGTTTCCTGTCATCTCATCTGCTGTCTAACCTGTAGCTCTTCCAAGAAAGAAATGAAATACAGCTTAGCTTGTGGACGTAAGGAGAGCAAGTCTGGAGTTGGATATGATCCACTTTATACAGGACCGAAAATTTTAAGGATAACAGTGTAAGAATGATGGATTGGAGTGAAGCACACAGATGGGGATGAAGGGATGCTCTGCAGGGCACGCTTGATATTTTTAAAACAAAGCGCGACAAAAAAAGGCACATCACGTCTGTATGCAGAAAACTGACCTTACCTCCAAAAAAACTCCAAACCAAATTTTGCAAGTGTGACCATAAATTTAAAAGGAAAGGCTCGTATTTTCTTTCTCTAGACCTTATTCTGCTTCTGTTTTCTCCTGTGAGAGGGAAGTGAAACAAAACTGGAGTTTACCCATTTTGTAGTGGGAGCAAGACAATGCTTCTACAGCCTGACAGCACTGGCTAAGGCTGCTATGGATGAAATCCCTTTGGTTTTTTTTGCTGATACTTTTAAATATTCCAGGGGCAGTGACTAAAATATTTGAAACTGACAAATGGCATGGAGAAAACAGCATTTGGGATGCACAGTCTACATAGATATTTTAAAAGACTGATTTCTGGAGTCTAAAGTCCCTCCAATTGAGACATTAAAAAAAAAAAGTGCTCTGATCAGGAATGAGCATTTTTCTTTATTTTGAGCTTCCTAGCTTTTGTTGGCTTATAACATGCAGAAATATAATAAAAAACTGTTATGCTTTAAAATTTGGCATAAAAATACAAACTATTTACCTTCCTTAAAGAACTCAGTGTTATGAGCTCTCCCTTCCCTCCTCTCCCAATTTTTAAGAATGCATGGGGAGAATTTACAAAAATGAAAACTGTATGATAGTGGGATAACTTGCTTGACATTTCTCAACAGAAACTGAGTTCTTGGTTTCAGGCTATTTTTTTAGCCTGAATGAATTTTCATGGTTACATCGTAAACCCTTGAAAATCACAGTTTATAGGGAAATGGGTGCTACAACCTTAGTTATGATATATAATGAGCTGCCATTCTAAAAAAAAAATTGTTAACTCCTTCTGGGAACTTGTGACTATATTGTGATGTTCATGCACCATCTGTTTGGTTATATTCCAAAAAAACGTGATGGTGAAACATGTATAGTCTAAGTGTCAGTTTAGATTAAGTGATCAGCTCCATGAACTACAAACACAGACACACACCTACACAGCTAATCAATCTAGACTTCATTCGTCAGTTCAGTGCATATCATTTGCAGAGAAGAGAACAAAGTCATATGTTTAATGTGGTTAACTTTGCAATTACAAAGCTTTTCCTGATCTATATGTTTTCCCTCGTCTATAATTCTGTTTTGGTAACAAAATTTGAAACTGGGGAGTTGCACTCTCAGGAATGTGGATGTTGGCTTAGAAATCATGACTTTTGAGATGTAGAGACTTGGGAATCTTATGAATTTGTCTCTAGGTCCCTTAAAAACATAGGCATGATTTTCAGAAATTAGCAGACATCCAGGGGCGGGACTTTGAACAAGTTCTAGCAATTAGCAATTATTTGGCCAAGCAAACACTTTCAGCAGGTGGTTAATAGGGTCTGCCCTCTGACCCCATTGTGTGTATCAGGCAGGAGCTGGAGCTGCAGGGTTGAGCAGTTCTCTGACTTTCACCACTGCACTTTCATGCTCAGCACTTGTGGGTAACAAAGCCAGCAAGACTGCAGGTACAAGGAAATTTTATTGGCTTAGTACAGCCATCAAAAGTTATTGGCCAAAGAAATCTCAGCAGCTGAGGATGGATATATTGGAATTACTGGCTGAAAAAAGCTAAGCGGGTCTTCCTCCTGCCGGTTCTGCACAGAAGGAATGAATGAAGCGTAGGGATTTCAGTTTAAGTTAATGCTGTGTTAGCTGATGCACAGGCAGCTTCAATTCTCTTTAATTAGTGCAGCATTAAGTGACAAAGTATTTAATCAGCAAGCTAACAAGTGCAGCGGCTGATTGCTCTGTGCATGCACTTGTGTGTGGGCGTGACTGAAAAAAGTAAATAAAATTACTTTCCTTGCTTTAAATGAAATGGGATCCCTAATTTTATTACAGCTGCAATCGGTTTAGAGGCATGATAGAGCAATAAAAATTGATTCTATCCTGTTTTATTCCTTTAACAAAGTATTTAATTTAAAAAGCTAATACTGTAATTTAACTGTTTAGCTTCTTGAGGTACAAATTTAGGCCTTATTTCCACAGTGTCTCTGTCAGGGGAATGATCTAGCAGTCTTATCTTGATGTTGCATTCTTGTGCCTAAAGCACACATCTTTCTATTTGCCACTGATCAGATTGAAGATTGAGCCCCCTTTTCTTAGAAAGGTCTAGAAATCTTGATCCAAGTACATAAGCTTATTAACTTTCAGTATTGCAATTCATTACATCAAGGTCTTAAGATAAATACTGTGAAAACCCTCTAACTGCTGCAAGCCACTTACTGGCTTAGTAATGCAGATTACCATCAACATGTCACCCTGCTCTCTGCTGGGCTCCCGTTGAATAGGGTCCAGTTCAGGACTTCTCTCTTAGATCCAAAGCCTTCTGCAGAGACCCTGCAGTTATCTGTGAGATTGTCACCCTACTGTATTAAAGCAAAACTGCATGAACTGGCAGAGGATGATTTGTATGGTCCTTTCTTGCCACTGAGTTTGTAGATCTCACACACATGATCTGGAAATGGCCCATGCACCTGCTCACTTTCAGACTCAGAGCTTCCAGTTCCAAGCAGAATGATTGCTGAACCTCACGTGCCAGGCACAGGTGCTACTCCACATGTTAGGTACATACCAGTCAGATAGGCAAATGTTGTGCTAAGTGATTTCTGAAACTAAATCAGACAGGAGGCAATGGTGATAGGTGGAGGAACTCAGAGAAATAGTGAGTCTGTATTAATTTATGTGGGCATTAGTGTGGGAACAATGGAAACTCAAATGGGGTTTGAAGTAAGTGAACCAACTATTTAGTATTAGATAACTACTTTACCTATTCAAGAACTTCCTTTGTAACTCTCCAAGAGGGAGAACAGACTTTTCAATTAATTGATAAAAAAAAAACATGACTCACAAATGCAAAATGACTCCTTGTAGCTGAGTGGCAAAAATCCTGAATATACATTGAGATTTTTGTCATTGTTTTCAAGGAGCTCATAATTTCAGCCATAATCGATAATTTATAGTTGGAGCCATCCCAAAAACATGGGCCCAGCAATGGGGGTTGAAATAACTCAGGTGAGAAGGCTGAAGAAACTCTGATGTGACTAGGTGGTTTGTGGAGGAGAATGGTGCAGAGCACACCACTGCCCAGCCCTGGGAGCAGGGGACGGTAGTTCATGCCCACAGCTCTTCCTAAGTCCATGCCTGAGGCAGTGGAACTCATCAAAAATCTGTAGCATTTTCTCCACTCTTTATCAACAGCAGCACTCCTGGGAAGTTTGTTTTTTGAATTTACAGTAGAGTGCTGAGGGAGGTTAGCCTGAGAAGACAGACATGGAAAACAGACCCTTGAATATGAAGTTGACAGGTTTTATTTAGAAAGCTGGCATATGCACTGGCTGCATTCATATCTGCAGTGTTCCCCAACTTGACAGGCAATCTAGAGCATGGTGTATATTAAAGAGAAGTAGTTTTGAACTCAGATTTTGGTTCCCTTCATACAACTCCTGTAACACTGAACATTTTTAGACAACTGGTTTTTGTTTTTCAGTAAAGACTACATGGCTATTTTTTTAAAGGCTCACTGAAAAAAATTATGTGGTAGCATAAGTCTGGCTGCATAGTTAGGCAAGCTTACTTGCATTTTTTTCATGCAAATATAATACCATCAGATTTGATCATAAAGCCTGCCTGAAGAGAGTACAGGAATGCATGACAAATTTTTTTATGCTTTTAATTTAATCTCAAAAATAATGTCCAGCAAGTAGAATACTCTACATAACTACGTAAGCAATATTAACATAACCAGAACTCCTTTGAATTTCTGAGTGATCTTGGGAGGATGGGTTGATACTGCAGGTTTTGTCAGGCTAATGTCTCTCCTCTGTGATGACAAAGTAAATGGCTTGTTCATGGGATCTTGAGTTATGTCATCTCATTCAAAAAGAAATACATGTATAAGAAATACATGTTTGCTTATCCATGTGCTGTTGACCTCGGTTCAAGTCTGACTCTAGAAAATGTCTTTGGGAGAGCACTTAAACACAATGCCTGTGTTTACATGTTTCTCTGCGGGGGAGGTGGGCTGCAGAATGTGTGCAAGTTCTTTCTTCAAATAAGATAGAAGAAAATGTATGTAGTACTGTTGTAAATCTTCCAGAATGGGAAAAATTAGGAAACCTCAAAAAACCTGCCAGACATAATTGTTGAAGTGTATCGGTCCAGAGTCAAGGTATTGCTAGATCTGTGCAATGAAGACTACCAGGCTGTACTTTAAATGTTGTGCTTTGGTAAATTTCTTTCATTTATTGAAGAGGAAGTTCCCACATGTCTTCTCATGTGTGTAGAAGTGTTACTGCCGTGTAATTCCTTAACCTTCACAAGCAAATTCTGATTGCACACAGAGCACATCACCACCATTGTGACACTCCTTCATGATCTTAGAACCACAGGATTGGTTGCTGGGAAAGATGCAGCTCCTGGGAAAGCAGCTGAACAGTGATGTAGATTACCTTAAATTGGTCCCAATGACTAAAAATTATCAACTATTTTGGAGTTATTATGAAATAACTTTTTAAAAGTAGCAAACGGAGAAGCCTTCTGCAACTTTTAACTTAAACCAATCTCAGAGATGGATCTAAATCAAATAAAATTAAACGGAAGTTAAAATTTTATTATGCAAGTTAAAACTATTTAGGTTTTGCATTTGTCTCTGTAATATTTCTTATTTGGATTTATATAGACTTATCAATATATCCCATTAGTTTTACAGTTCAGATCTTTGTTATATTGATTCACTAAGAGCAAGTGTGAAAAGAACAGAAAATAAGCATATGATGAGAATGAATTATTAGGATTTCTCCCAAAGTGGGGGCTTAATCTGTGTAAGTACTCTACATGGAACCAGCCCAGGTGTTAAAGGCTTTTAGCTCAGGAGATGACTAGACGAAAAGTCTGGCACCTGAGTGACTCAATGTGCAGATGGGGGTGATTGTTCTGTGACCAATCAGCCCATTCCCCAGTAATATCAGAGAACTCTTAAGGCAGCTGTTTCTGATTCGGAGATTTTCAGATTAGGTCTTATAAAGCAAGGAGTTTACCCTCTTCTTCCTTCTCCCCCCAAAAAATCCCAAACCCCACCAACCAAAAAATAGGTTAGGTACTTCTTTGGAGTATAAGGTGTTTTAGCTTCTGTGTGTAGCTATGAAGCCGGAAGAGCTGGAGGAATTACAGAAAGCTGATTGTTTATTGACTGGTAAGTGAAATAAACTTGTGGTTTTAATCCAAACCTCACAAGTGTGTGTCCAGATAATAAATCCTGTAGCTACTGCTACTTCTGTTTTGGTAATCTTAAGAGAAAGTTCCCTGGAACTATCATTTGGGACTGAGACCAAAAGTAAAAAAATAAGGATCAGGAATCAAGAAGGTTTTCACTTTCTTTTGTCCGCTCGATGTTGCTTCTGTTTATAGCTGGAGATTGCTCATAGTAAAATGATGCTCATGGGGGAGGGTGCTACTTCATGGTCTGAAAGGTCTGAAATGAGCTTGTGGTAACGTGGAGAGTTATTCCCTGACAGGAGAGCTGAGCTTCTGGAGAACCCTGGACTAGGAGAGGAGGTGTTAGCTGTGTTTTACCTGCTGATAGTATAAATCTTCTGTCTGTTTTCTGCAGACTGAGTTCTGGCTGGACTAGCCATGCAGATTCATGGCATCTCAGTGGTTTCATGACACTGCCTGCTGTGCAAACCCTGGAGCTTGTTTCTGCTGGAAACTAAGTACAGCAACACAGGGAGCATAGATGCACGTAGAAGTGAAAAGTACAAATAGAAGTGATAATTTTGGAGTGATCCTTTCCTAGATTTTTATGGCTCTTGCTGTATTACACTGGTATGTAGGAAATATTTTTAACATAACTTACTTGTATTTTGTTGGTTAAAATGGAATATTTAACATAGCATGTTTTCTGTGTATCTGGACAAAAGGGAGTAAGCAGAAGAGGGGCAAGGACAGGGAAAGAGGAGAAAAGAAAATCTCTGAAGAAACTGAGGAGCTTTCCAAAGAACAAATAGTATGATCCACTTTGTGGCTAAACTGATTAGCTCTCTTATAATCACATCTCAGCTGATGAACTTTGCGATCTTCCTCTGTAGAGCCCTCTATGGCTGTTCTATTTCATTCCTTAAGAAGATTAGGTGGGTAATCCTGAAGCTCCACAAAACCACCTGTTGTTTGGGCTGCTGTATAATGCGGCTTTTGAGGCAATCCTTTGACAGTACAGCAGTAGGATTGTGAGTAGGCTCAGTTATTTGTGTAGCTGCTGGTTGCAGTCTGTGTGTGCTGCTTGGCACTCTGGGCTGTGCTTCCAGCAGCATAAGTAGCTGGCCCTTAGGAAATCCGGACCCAATCCACCCACCCTCTCTCCTGCCTTCCCTTCCCAAGGGAATGTTTCTGTCTGCAGCAGCACTGCTTTCCTTGCTGTAATGACATTTGCAGAGTCTGTGTCTTTACCATCTGGCTGTGCTAGGGTTTCAAATGCACCAGGTGCTGGTAAATTCATCCACTTCATCAGGAAGGATGCCTTGTAGCGTGTCTAGAACAGAATTATTAAAGTAAGCAAAAAATAACCTAAAACCACATAAATGCATTGGAGAGAGACATAAATCCAGGAAAGCCAGTCAGCTGCAGGTTGAGTGTAAACAATAGTCATGCCAAAACTGGGTCAAAATCCTTGTTCTACATAATCTGCTGGGACACAATGGTAGCTGTTCAGGCTGGGATGTTTTCCTGTAAGCTGCACTGTCTGACCATCCTACTGAAAATGTCACTCACTATGACTAAAATTCCTAAATTTAAACCCACAACCCTAACTCCAGAGGAATGTAGGAACTTTTCTTTTTCCCTCAGAAGAGTTCAGAAACCTGTGATGATAGAGTGTATTTGTAAGATATGAGTTAAATACTCTGGGCTTCCTTTTTTTCTGCTCTGCCAATTTTAAGGACATAATCTAACAATATGTTAAGCTGGTGCTTAGTTCTAAGCATCTTAATGATCTAATGGTAGTGGGCAGTAGTGTGGCTGTTTGTCTGCTTTGATTTAAAGACTTCCTTAAATGCATTGCTGATTTTGGCCTTCTCCACCACAGTTTAATACATTGTGATTAAAAATGAATAAGTGCAGTCATATCATCAGCCACAAAATTGTCGTTGTCAATCCATTAAAATAAGATTATTCTCATTGGTATGTTTATTCTTTTCCATCCCCCTCCCATTGAAGCCTGTGAGGGGAGGAAAAAATAATTTTCAAGTTATAAATCTTATTATAAATGATAGGGGGATTTCAGGCAAAGGTCTTAAGAATGTGTTACATTTAGTGCCTTTTTCTATGAAAAATATACAGACATTAAAGTAGTTCTCTCATGTCCTGCTTACACATCTGTCTTTCTTACCCCAAAACAGTATGTTTTGGTCAAACGATTTTCTAGTATGTGGAGAATACATCCTGGCAGTAAGGGTTGCTCACTGCTCGTGTCCTCCATGGTGACAGAGCTACAGCTGTTTGCTGCAGTTTGATTAAAAACACAAGATTTTGTGAGCTATGGGTGTGGAGAAAATTGTATAACAACTTGTCAGTGCTTTTCTGACTGGAGATCTGATTGCTTTAAAAAAAAGTAAACATATGGCTATTGTGTTTGATTAATCTGTTTCCTCACGTTCCCTGGCAAGGAGCAAAGGGATCACCGGACTCGAGCATAGATAAGTCACTTCTGGTTGCCCTTCCATGTGATCTCTGGTAATCGCCATTAATGTTGGTGCAGCTTAATTGGATGTTTTGTATTGCAAAATGGATCTGTATGGTTAACATTTTTCATGCTTAAAATGGCTCAGTAGTAAAAGAATTATCTGAAAAATGTTTTTGACAGAGTGTGTTAAGTGGCAGACTTAGAGACTAAAACAAAAGATTGCTGTTGTGAAGATCAATTTTATCAGTGGTGCTAAGGGTCAATGGAAAATGGATTAATCATCCTATTCCTGACAGTACAGGACAGAGGGGGTTAATAACAGGAATATTCTTTCACTGTGCTCTTCTGGCTGAGGAAGCTCCAGGTAACCAAAGGTAGGGATATGGCTTGATTGACAATTTATTCATCAAGGCATTGATTGTTTCCTGCCATTCAGCTTGTAAGCAGGTTGTTGAGTAAAGAAGTGTCTAATTAAAATTCTTTGGTAGTGCGATTCTCCTAGAAGCACATGGAACCAACAGATGAGGCAGCAGAAGAATTTAAAAATACTATTTTACAGTGTTTCAAAGTACCTGTTTTGCGTGATCGGTTTAGAAACCTGATTCTGGAGGTTTGTCCTTCCATGTAGCTGCCCTGTGACGTTTCAAGGCAGGCACATGTTTCTGCTTTCTTTTTTGCTTTTGGCTAAGGGCTTTGTATTTTCTGATGACAACTTACCGCGGAGAGCTGCGATAAACTTGAGCTTCTCTCAAGATAAAGAGTAAACAAACCAGGGAATTTAGTCTATTTTTGGTTGAGAAGGGGAATTTGAGTTGTTGATGGTTTCTTTTCTTCCTCAGAAATTGATGCATGAACTTAGAAGTAGAAAGGAGCTTATCTGCTTTAGCTCTCTGAAAGGTAGGGAATATGATAGAGGAAAACAGCTCTCTTGCTTGTAGCAATTACGTGAACAGCAGAATTTAAACATTAAAAACTCTCCCATTCCAGGAAGTCAGCATGCTATAGCTCAGTCTTGTGGTTGTTCCCATTGTACTGGTCGTAACTTTCTGTCCAATAGTTTCTATAGTACAAATATTCTCTATATTGCAGACATCTCCTCCTGTTTACCCAAAGAATGACACTGTTTCCCAGCCTTCCTGTCTCCCAAAGGAAGTGTTAGACAAACTAGGCTGTCTCAGGGGTTGTAAAATCCCAAACGTTTGGTATGAAGAATGCTTCTAAAGGGTAAATTAACACTGAGCAAGCATAACTTTTAAATTTTCATTAATTTCTATTGCTATCTTGTAATCTGTAAGAGAGTAAAAAAAACAAACCCTTTTTTCTAGTAGAGAGCTCTAAATTGTAACTTGCAGAGTTGGAGAACATTGAGTAGCATTATATTCTGAAGTACTGAGATACAGCTACAAAACTCTTAGAGGAGACAGAGCTCTGTGTGTGTGTGTATATGTATACAGCTGGCAATAAGCATATTTTTTATTGCAATGAAATACAGGGATAAAGACCCGTGAGCAAAAAAGTGATTGTAACTACATTTAATGCAGGTATTTGCATATTCCATGATGATTAAGGGATTAAATGAGACTTCTTTTAGATCAGTATAAAAGGTTCTTTCAATATTGTGGTTGTTAATTCTGGATTTTACATAAAACATTTGTAAATCAAGCAATTTTTCTTCATATCTAGATATTTCTAGAAGCCGACTACAGTGTCATTGGAGTGTTTGAAATAGGGAGAAATATAAAAGTTGTATGGCTTAAGACAGTGAGAAAAGTCAAAAAAGTAATCTCTTAGAGAAACAAGGCCTGGACAGATGAAGAAAATAAGTTACTGAATACTTTATTTCTTGTTTAAGTCGGTGGCTGTGAAGAATCTGTGTTACTTAATGGGATAATTTCTAGTTATTTTTGTTGTAATACTTTCATGAGAATGCAAGTTAACCACAAACTGCAATCCTTCTGATTGTGCAGGGACTCTGCTAGAAGGCAGCAGACAGCGCTGTCACTGGCAGGCACTGCTACCCATAGACCTGCTGCTAAGTTTTCTTTTATCTAAAGAAAGTGTAGTAACCCTCTCTTGGAGCTTCAGTGAGACAGACAAGAATAAGCCACAGGAATGATCTGGAGTTATCTGAGTATCTAGAATGCTTTCTTTTTATTTACTATTTTCTTAATGGAAGATGGACTTTAGTCCCAAAAGCGCCAAACAAATCATTTGATGACATTTGGGAAGAATGTGAATAATTCTGTGGTATGATTTATTATGTGCCATTGAAAGCAATTTTGGTTTAATCAGAAATCATAGAAAATATGTAATTAAAAAGCTCTCAAAATGTATGGGTTAAAAATGTCGCTTAGTATGGGTTTATAACATCTTCATTTGTCCATTCTGTACTTGGAGCTGTATGGTAGGGCACAATCACGTGGATAGCACAGTGATTTATAGAGCTGAGAGCAGACACTAATGAGGAAAAGCTTTTAAAATAAAGACTTGCATTACATAATTTACGTAGCTATGGCCATAAAAATTTAAAAAAATACTGAACTGATAGTTTCTAGGCTTAAATGTGCAAGTGTCCAAGCTTTATACCCTAATGCATATAAGAACCATAGTAGGAAAGAACTGACAATAAATCTGGAGGACAGCTGTATCTTGCTAAGTGGCACTTCAAAACTTGCATTAATTCCAAAAGCTAAAGTCAAACTTGCCTTTTCCCTCCCTTCCTTATGCAATGAGGAGTTTGGGTTTCAGCTGGGGTTGGGTTTTTGTATTGTAGATGAATAAATACCTCTTGCATATACTATAGAGGCACAGGTCAGAGAGAAGCCTACGTTATATGATACAATACGGGCAGAAAAGTTGTTAATAAATAATTTATCTAAAGACTTTCTGTGGCAGTGAAGGCAGTGCCCAGCTCTGTCTGGTGCAAGTCAGCAGTGCTGACATGAGAAGCTCAGGGCTGACTCCCATCTGCTGCCAGGTGAAGAGCCCACCATCAGCTCTGACTCCTGTTCAGGAGCTGGCTGGAATTGCTGTGCAGTAACATGCAAAGGCACTGGCAACTTGGAACACAGCTCTGCACACAAGTAGGAAACAAGTAGCTCTGGGGGGAATGCTGCTGCCTGCTTGTCCCAAGTTATGTGAACCTTCTGCAGTGAGCTGGGTTTGAACCATACCAAATGTCTTTGCTGTCATTAGCAGTTGTGTCTCTGTCAAAAACTCCTACTTGTGCTTTTGAGTTGAAAAAGGTTTTGCTAATGACAAAAGTAAAGGGAAGAAGCAAAAAATCGTAAATAACATTGCTAGTAGATAATTTCATCAGTAAACAAAATCTTACTGGAGGGTCGAGTGACCTATTGTCTAGGTAATTTGATGTACAAATAGATTCCCAGTTCTTGAATCTCAGTTTACTAAGTCATGCAATGCTAAGTATGTTTGGATGTTTTTCTGACTGACATCTGGTAACTGGTCCAGTAGTACTAGAGAGTTGTTCTTAAGGCTATTGCAGGGAAGTCTATGCATTTCATGCAGCTTCTATAAGTAATGCTGCAAACATTACAGTTCTATTCCAACCAGTGGCTCAGAGCAGGGCCAGCTTGGGGTCCCTGTCCAAGAGGGGCTTGAATGAGGGTAAGTAAACATCTATGTATTACAGAAACTGAATAAACTTCTACTGTACTTTCTTAAAAATTCTAAAAACTTCCAAAAAACAAAGTAAAACAAGCAAAAAAAAAAACAAAAAACTTAAAGGATTAGTGGACTCTCAAACATGGATTTTATTTGTGAAGGAATGGGAGGTGTTTTTTCTTTGTTAATTGCTTTTAGCAGCAGGATTAAGGAAGCTATGTAAGAAACTGTAATGGACATCCTTGTTGACCAGGAATAGGACAGGTTTATAAGCTGTGTTGTGTCCATGCTGAATGACTGTTAGTAAAACCACTGCCTTGTTCAGATCCAAAAACATAGGATTATTTTAGCACTGTATTTCTGAGATAAGTAGTTATGAAGGATGGTCAGAAATAGCTTGTCAAACCTACTGCATGAGAAGGAGCTATTGCATTCCCAAGTACTACCTCTAAATTGTTGGCACCTTGGGAGCTACTTGAGCCATGAGGGCTGTTTTGTGTGGTATAAAGCCTAGAATGAGTCCTTTGTATAATATAGCATGGCTGGGCTTTTGCAAGGCTTATTAGTAGAAACAATGATATTAATATACCTGTGAGTTTACATACCTGATGAATTACAAATTATTCTAATTATAAAACAACTTAATTTCTTTTTTAAGAGTTCTTTATTCCTAAACAATAGTCAGCCTTAGAGGAAGCTACCAGGGAACTTCTCAGCCAATTAATAAAAAATGCAATGTTTCCTGAATGTATGATTTTTGCTTGGCTTTTGTTAGATTAATAATTTACTCGATATAGTGTTTAATGCAATTTTCTCCACTTTAAAATGTTCTCATAGGTAAAAGAAAAATCACTTTTATTTGTGATTTCATGAAAAGAATCCCATTTTCCTTCTCTTCAGGATGCTCTAATGCAAATAGCGAGTGGGGAGTGGAGGGGAAGGGTTGAACAGCCAGGTTGTTCAAGCATTGCTGTCAAGTCTGAATGGCCTGTGCAAATTAACATCTTTTCATAGTTTCCATTTTTGTAAGTGCTTTGCATATCACCATAACTTTAGCCAAAGGAAGCTTGGTGACAGTGTTGTGGCAAAGCAGGCAGTAGAGAGGTGTGGAAGTACAGGTGAGGCATGAGGACAGCTGGAGAAGCAGAGTCTGCTCTTGCTTTGCCTGCCCCACGTGGACCAAGCAGAGGTGAAGTGTTTGGGCTGGGATCTGCTCCTCTGCTGCTCTGTGCAGTGCTGGGGTCAGGGCCATCCCAGCACTGACAGCTCCACAGGTCTGTGGCTCTTTGTGAGCTCTCCTGGCCTGCTGCCCGTTCCCTCTTCCAAGTTGTGCTCCTTCACTGTGTGCTCATACCATGAGCTGCAGAAAAGAAAAGTTCCCAGTTGCTCCAGTCACTGCCCCAGAGGCTACAAGGGTTGATGTGCATGGTTGTGGCTGCCAGCAGGTGCCTGTCCCTCACATGACTCATGGGCTCCAGAGCACATCATGTCATGGAAAATATAAGGAAGGAAGGATCTGGCCATCCCCCCACCAGCAGCTGGGCTGAATCAAACATTGTATTAAACAGGTCTGCTGCTTTCTGCTAGAAATAGAAACTAGCTGTAAGCAAGAGGGTAACATGGGCTCTACTTTGAGCATTAGCAGAGGTTTGTAGTGGAGGATAATGCCTCTTGTCCCTAGAGGCTCTCCAGCACATAATTTTCTGCTGTGGGCTATGTGCTCAGCACCTAAAAGTTGGCACTTGGGGAAACAGATATTAAGTATTTTTGCTTAATTCTCCAGAAGTCCTATTGGAAACTAGACCAGGTATTGCACTGCATGGTATGAAAATTTTATGTTAAATAGTTCAAATGCTTAGTCTAAAAAATAGAAACTCTTGTCCTTTCACAACTGGGATACAGAGCAGCATATTCAGGTAAAAATAATTTATGACAGTAATTATGGTATAAGCCAACTTTTCAACAGCTAGTTGCTTAAATTCCTTCTTCCCCACTCCAAACTTACCAAACCTGTAGGGAAATCACTGCAGGAAATACCCCTTCTGCCTGCTATATTCGTCAGAAATAGGATGTTGTATGTGAACACTTAACCGTGTAATGAAAAAAGGATCTCATATGCAATGATCTGGAGGATCAAGAGGTCAACCGGTTTTCTGAGACTAAGTCTAATTTTTACTGGCAACATCTAATATTAATTACTAAAGCTAACACCTTTCCCCATTAAATTCTGAACATTTATGCACATTAACATAAGACATCTAATGGCTTGACAGCTTTAATTTTTTTCACTGTGTGCATTTCATTTTGTTTAACCACAAGAAAACTGAACTTCTATTTATTATGGGAAAAATTGATTCAGAATAAATCCTGACAGTTTGAGTTACTTCTGAGCTTTTGTGTTTAATGGAAACACAGTATGAAATCCCTTTCTACGCTCCCTGTGTGGGAAGGGGGGATTTGACAGTAGGAGAGCAGATATCGCCACTAATAAAAGCGACTGCATGGCAGGGTGGGACAGGCATGTGGTGTAGTCATTTTGCTTCAGGACCCTTTCCAGCAGTGAAACCCCAGCATGTTGGTACTTAAGTGCAGATAACCAAGAGCAGCTCCAGCAGGCAGCATTCGTTGTGATAAGTGTGCAAGATTGCTGGCATTGCTGCCTTTACACCAGGGGTTTCTGCAGAACAGAGGTAGTCAATTGATGATCTGATGTCCCTTCTCCAACCATCTCTTGTTATCTCCAGGCAAGCTGAAGCCTGAAGTATGGTAAATGCAGATGCTGCATTCAGAAAACAAGCTTTGGTTCAGCTCTTCCTCATTGCCACAATAACACTGCAGAGGTCTGGTGCTTACTGGACTTTGGCTGAAGTGCTCAGCCTGGTGTGACAAGCATGGATGCCAACTGGATCAAGTATGTATTACTGCAAAACTGGAGAGTGGTCACCAATTCATTTCACACCAGCTACTGGAGAAATACCAACTGAATAGAAAGGCATAAACTTGGTATGGGATTTAAGAAAGAAAAAAAACCCAAGCCATGTTTTAATAATAAAGAAACAACGCATAAATGAAATGCTGGCTACTGAAGAAGGCTAGGTGAGGACGTTGTGAGGCCCCAAGGAAATTCCTTATAGGAGAACAGCTACTGCAGCAGAGTTCAGAAGTGATAGAAAAGCTCAGCAGCAAGGAGAGAGTGGAAAGAGTAGATGAGCTGTCCTTGATAGGACCATGACTATTAAATAGCAATTTCTGCTATTGCTTGCTTGTCTACCTTGTTTTTTCACTTTGACTCAACATGAATAATAGCTTAATAACTGCTTTTGTATTGGTAGTCCCCTGACAGGAGTACTATCAGGCTGGATAAACTGCGGAAATTCAGGACTCCTGAAGCAGAGGAGGTTCTGACCTCAGGTGCTGAAGCTTGGTCCCTGCCCCCCCTGTTGCTTGTCACTCCTGCTCTTGTAGCCAAGGTGGGGATTTCTCCTCATTGTTTCTGACACTTTTCAGTCTTTTAGATTGTTTTGTAAATCATGAATGTTGGAGGCACCTATATCTAAGCTGTCTAGAGCTCAGGCTCTTGTGCAAGGATGTTTCTTGACAGAGGGAGAAGTCCTTCATCATCCTTACCCTGCAGTAACATAGGATAGTGAGCAGGAAATGGTCTGATAGTTAAAGCAGATGGTTTCTCAGCAAAAGCCTTCTGTAGCTTGTGTTCTCTGTAACTTTTTTTAGTGAGACAAACCAGCTTTCTTGACATGACAGCTTCATTGCTGTGCCTTGTGGAAACATGCTGCCACTTATACTAATTTTACCTTGTAAGAATATGAGAGCACAGTGGTAAAGCAAAAAAGTCAGCATTGCTATGACTTGATGCTTTTCTTTTTTGTGACATAAATGATTGCAAATAGAAGGAAGCTATTTGTTAAACTATGCAGGGAACAAGAGCATTAAAATATAGATGTGTTCCTGCTTTTCCTGATTTTTACATATCTGCATCATGAACTGGTGCAATGGCTAAAAGAGTGTTCCCCAAAAGAGCTGTTCTACAGCTACATGGTGTGTAAATGACAACAGCTAGGGGAAAAATAATAAAGACAAACTTATTCCAGAAGTCTGCACTAGCAGGGTTTAGAGTCTGAAACAGGATGCATGTAAATGAATGTAGAGCACTTGGATAAGGGCCTGGGAATGCTGCTAACAGGGCTGGGAGATGTAGGAGTGTCCTGGCCTTCCAGGGAATGAGGGGACCAAGGAGTGGTGACATGTCTGACACACCTTGGTTTGTGCAGACCAAGGGAAAGAGGGGTGTGTCTGCTGTTCCTCTGAGGTGTAAAGGAGGAGCAAACTGGTTCACAGTGTCCTCTGCTCTGAATGGTGCATCGTACCTTTGGGTAGGCTGGAGATCAAAAGATGATAATTAGTTTGTTTTAGGCTATGTTGACTTCCATTGAATATATCAAAAGGTTTCAGATTAGAGCCTGAGTGACATTGAGGTGGTCTTCCTACAGTGCTATCAACTATGTCTTCCTGCAATGCCAGGCACTGTGTGTTTGATGGGAAGGCGTCATGGTGTTATCTTATTACACTCATGGTTGTTCTTAGAGTTCCCCATTTTTACAGTGATTTGAGGTCTCTGAAGGTCAAAGTACAGGAACTAAAACTACTACCTATAACAATTTGGAAACAGTCTCTGGAAATGCCTTTGCTGTATTAACTGTTGGCATAAAATAAGAATTCTTAAATGATTGTGCATTCATCTTTCACATTTCAGCTCTGTGAAGCTGAACTCATTGATTTTAAGTTTGTGTCCCAAAACACTTTCTTCAGTTTCCTAATCCTGTATTAGGGCTCTAAATGACAAGTTGATAACATCATGATAATTTTTCTTGTATAGTAAATGGTGAAGCCATTAACACATGACTTAACAGGGCTATATGACTTTTGACCCAAGAGAATGGGTTCTCAAAGAAAAAGAGTTCTCAGTCAAAAACATATTTTCAATAATACCGGGAAAAATACAGAAAATTACTGTCAAAGTAAATTGTATTTTGGATGAATACCATCTCCTTCAAGTTTGTCCCACCATGATAATCCTTCTTTATTTACTGGTGTTGGCCTTTTCTCTTTAGAGACCTTTAGTGAAGACTTATTTTATATTTCATGTATCATTAAAGTGACTTAAATGATCAAGGATGTGGTAGGCCTGACATTTATTTTTAATTATTAGCATAAATAAAGAGCCATCTATATTCCACACCTGCTGCAATTATAAAAATATATTTTCTTCATTTATAAAACAAATTATGTGCTTCAGGGAGTCAGGCAGAAAGATGGGAGGCTGCTCTTTTTGGTAATCTCTCTATATTGCCAATGTTTATTAGATCTGACCGCAAAGGGCCAATGATGTGGTTTTGATTCCGTGCAATTCATGAATTCCATGCAGTTCCTGGGAAGGGTGTCTGCATAGTAATGAAAATAGAAACAGTGGAAGAAAAAGACTCCAGAAGTGTTTTATCACAGCCTCATATCTACACTGCTGGGCTGTGCAACCTTAGATATTGTATTTCTGAAAAGAGCAGTTTGGTGAGAAATGCTACATTGGTCACAAAAGAAGATAGAACAGAAAAGAGGCCCCTTCAGCTTTTAGATGCCATCTAAAAAGCACTTAAGTTTAAATTTTGATCACTTTAAAGATGAAAAGTTTCATATGAATTGAAGAAGCTGAGCTATGTTTTGCTCAGTTTTGACTTCTATTTTTTTGTTCCATTTGTATGTGTAAGTCAGCATTAGTTATAAAATGTATATGTAATTACATTTTAGAAAATACAACACTTTCAATTAATCTAATCTGAGACTCCATTTGTCAAAGTGGTCTGCTTTAGTAGTTCATACTCCCTTTTCATGCAGGCTGTCATATTTATTTTTTTTTAATGAAAAGTCTATCATGAAATAGTAATGGTATTTTAACACTCTTGGCAAGATTGGCTACAGCACAGCAGTGGTATCAACTGGTTACAACTAAATAATTCCTCTTCAAACTGTAGTGCCTTAGGTTAAACAGTCTCATCTAACAAGGCTCAGAGAATGGAACCTTCTGTACTTTTCTGTGTGGTGGAAGAAAGCGTCTTTTATATTACACTAGGTAATTTCTATTCCCTAAGCTGCTCTTCCTGTTAGACAGTAGCTGACTTCAGTGAGTTGTGCTGTCCTGTACAGCGAGTGAAGATGTCTTACGTTTGGATGTTTTCAGTCTGGAGATTTCTTTGCTCCCATTAGATGTAGGAGGGCCACACATGATCTTCTGAGGTCCATGTGCCTCTCTGAGGCTTCCTTGTCTCACAGGATGTCACAGCTCTTCACACTTGGGAAGGTTTTCACAGCATGGGGTGTCTCTTGTGACGTGTTTGCTTCTTGTGACATGCCAAGATTGTCTAGCATTTGTCACAGTGCAAATTATTAGCTGGATACCTTTTGATGAAATAAGATATGATGGCAATTTAGTAATTTAGTGTAAATTCATAAATTTGTTGTTTAAAAGTTAAAGTAATTAGTTAAAAGCTTTTTGATTAATGATAGCTAACAGCTTGTATGTACGAATATTATAGTGCTGAGTGGCTGTATTCCAGGTGAAGTGATTGATTGTGTTCTGGGGATGCACATATGTTCTGGGTGCATATAAATTATTGTTAGTCATGCAATTTCACTAATGGGATTATTTTCAGAGGTATCTCTGCCATTTTAATGTGCTTGCTTTTCAGTCTGAATCTCGATATCCAAGACTGCTCTGTCTTGCATCACTGTAGTTATTCTCTTTCATGTAACTGTCATACCTTGGGGACAATGGCAACAAGAAAAATGGGAAGAAAAATGTATTTTGATGTCTTAAAAACAGCAACATAGGCAAGGAAAAATCCCAAACCAAAAAAACCTCAAAACACATAACACTTTATATTTTAAGCAAATAAAAGGTCTACTTTGAGTTTCTTGTGCCAAGGCAATTTGGGTTTCAAGATAATGTTTCCACATATGTTCAACAGCCACGTTAAAAAAAAAAAATCTTTGGATGTCTATCTTCCATTTGCTTCAGTCTGAGGTAAGAATCCAGACTATATATTGAAAGAAACTGATCTCTAAAATGTTCCCACAATTTCTTTCTCAGGATTTAGACCTTTATATCATTTGACATTCAAGGAAGCAAGTGTTCTTTTGTTTCAAAAATGTTTCTTGAAATTTCATTTGAAGGCAACAAACTGAACTGTGTGGGCTCAGCTTACCAAGCATATTGCAGCTGCTCTGGTGGCTTTGTTAGCACAGAGAGCCCCTTGACATCTCTGGCTATACCAAGAGATCTGTGTGAGCACTAACCTTCTAGGATATGGCCAGAGCCCAAGACTTTGACTGAGACCTTGCTGTGGGGTGTTAGTCATCACCTTGAGCCACTGGGGATTTTGACATGTAATATAAAATGAAACAGACTGAGGGGATCAATTTAATTTAACCAAGCCACCACAGGGCAGAGGGAGCGTAGAGGTGGCATCAGTTCAGTTTTGGCCCCAACCTCTGACCCAGGCAACAGCTCTTTGGCTGCAGCCCACAAATAGAGCTACAGAACATGTTGTTCTGAAAAACAAACCCAAGGGCTGGAATGACAGCAATTGCTTTGCAGACTCAATTGTCTCAATGACCAACTAAGAAGGCAGCATATCTTCTGTCATGTCTTACTTCCATGAACCTCACCCGGGATTTGCCAAAACCGTTTTTAGACGTAAAGGTGTCCGTTGTATCCTCTCAGGATTTGGCCTCCATGCTCAGACTGTCTGCAATTTTGTGGGGAAGATGCCTGTCTCCCACAGCCTGGGCTGGGACCATCCACTCATTTCACACAGCGAGGAGAGCAGCTGTCAGACAGTAACTGCTTTCATCCACTGACCCTTTCCCTCTGTTATTTGCACATTACTGTCATTTCTGCCTCTCTTCTCATGTGCAACATATCTGCTTCTAGATGTTCTGAGCAGTTTCTGCATGCATATTTGGAGCAGGTTGCCTATCAGAAATCAATATTTTAAATGATGTTTTCCCCACAAGATTATTATCATTGTAAAATCAAAATATTTTGCAGATCTTGAAAGCTCCAAGAATATTCTGTGTATGAGCTGACAGGAAACCATAATCAAATTGTCAAGCAATTGCTTCTACTGTGGCAAAGTGAGAATGTTAGATTACATGTGTCAGCATGTGAAGATAAAGACTGTGTAGTGAGCAGCACGCTGAAGGCTTGATAGGAGATGGGAAGTTTATCGCTGTATGCTGTGACCTATTGTGGACAGTTCTGCTACCTCAGCAGTCCTCAGTTTGCATTAAAAAACTATGATCAATAAAATGCCTCAGTTTTGTCATTCTACCAACTTTATTTGATCAATTAAACTGAAAACTAATTGCTATTCCAAAGGGTTAAGTAATAGAAGATGCAGAATACTAATGTATGTTCAGTAGTTGTTTACTGAATCTAACATTATCACTGCTCTAATCTCCTCAAACTGGCATCAAAATGTATGCTACTGTGATTATTTGAGTAAGAATAATGTCTCATTTATTCAACATATGCATTGGGTGCTGATTTGGATTTTCAAATGTTTAAAGATTTATGCTCAAATTATTTTTTTCCAATTTTCCTGTTCTTTTACCTATTCTTCTGAAAACTCTTCAGTCTTCCTTCCTGTTCTCTGTGGCTGCTCTGTGTTCACTGAAAACTTCTTACCAGTGTTTGGTTCAGTGTTTGGTTTGGGACTCTAACCCAAAATGTGCCTAGAAACTGAACTCTCATTAAATTCAGTCAGAATTAATGACTCATCACCTTGAAAGATCAAGGCTTGTAGGACATGTTCTCAGGTAGCCCAATCATTCCTGTAGCTTTTTCTCTTGTAGAGAAAGAAAACATGTTTTCAGGAATGGAATTGAAAAGGTTTCTAACCAGACTGCCATTCAGGGTGGTTATTTAACTGTAGCAGAGAATAGGCATTTAATATCAGTTAAATTAGTAACTTTAGAAAAGTACAATATTGAGCCAGTTTATTGGTACAATCTTTGCCTGACCATGAAATGACTTGTAATTCCCCAACAAAATTTAAAAGGAAGCAAACAGTGATACATGATGGGAGAAGGAAAAGAAATACCAGACAATCAGAATTAGTTTGCCAATGGTAGAGTAAACCTGTATTGTACATGAGAAGGTGAGTGGTGAAGGGAATGCACAAAATTTTGTAATTTTGGTTGGCAGGAAAATACTTGCAAGGGTATTGTTTGAAAGTACATGGAGGGAAATATAATGGAGAATGACAAATGCACGAAGAGTGGAAGCATTATGTGCATTAATTTAAAGATAAGAAAAAAAGATAAATTGTAAATGTTTAGACTGATTTAGAAATAGATTTCTAATCTTCTTGTGGTAAGGCCTGGAGCACCCTTCCAGCAAGACTTGTAAATGGGAAATGTGCTTTTAAGTGAAGCTATATGACTCAATTTCCTCTGACTTGCACTAGAGAGGGCAAAGCAGCCAGTTTTGGCTGTGCCTCTGCTTTTCTGTATGTGGGTGTTGCAGGTGGGTTGTCACCTTAATATTAAACAAGAAGGTAAATTTAAGTTTAAACTGGAAATTAGTCAGCTAGTGAGACAATCATGTAATGTGAGGTTGGGACTAGACAGGGTGTCCAGTGACTCAGCTCTAGTTCTCTAGTCTTGCATATTTTATCCTAAAGAACACATTATTTCTCAGAACTGTATCTGGTAGGGGCATTAGTTCACAGATTGAAGGGCAAAGTCTGTGCTTCTGTGATCGGTATGTCTGCTGCTTTAGAGTATGTCATTTGAGAATGTGTACTGGGGAGCAATATGGCCTAGGTTTGTACATTTATTTAGTATCTACCAGGCAAACTCTCTCTAAATTTAAACTCCTTTGCTCTTTCTGGGGGTCACATGCATTTATAGCTGAGTCCTATCCCCATTAAAGCAGTAGGAAGACAAGACATGAGATTCTCTTGATCTGGAGAAAATATTCTTTGTCAGGGTCTTGAAGGCTTATCAAATGTTAGAGTCTGAGACTCAGAAGAAGAGAGACTGAAGCTGTGACTGGTCCAAGATCCCAGTGTAGTGCTAGGGGGTAAAAAAATCTTTCATTCCAAGCTACTAGTTCTCTTAAATGAGTACTTCAGTGTCTCTTCTCTCCTTGATTTCTCTCCGTGAGAACAATTTTCCTACAGTCCACAGCAATTTGAGAATTTTGTTGAAAAAGATATGATTTGAACCTGTATAAAAATGATCATATATGCACAGTAAACTAGAAGAAGATTGAGTTACAAAAGGAAAGTGAAGAAAACCCTTTAGGCTGAAAACTTGCTGTTGAGCACTAAACTAGTGTGTACTGAACTTGCATCAGAAACTGTAGTTTGCCAGCAATCCTATAGGCCTTTTCATTAGCAAATTACTGTTTGTGTTTAATCACTGTTTTCTCATCTCCAAAGGCTGATCAACTCTATCTCTTCAGTGAAATTTGTTGCCATCATGCACTTGCAGTCCAGAAAGCCAGAGCACCCTGGGCTGCATCCAAAGACCTCTCTGCTCTGCTCAGGGGAGAGCCCACCTGCAGGGCTGTGTGTGGGCTGGAAACACACCAAGGACATGGGTCTGCTGAAGTCAGACCAGAGGGGAGACCATGAAGGTACTCAGAGGGCTGGAGCACCTTTCCAATGCAGTCATGCTGAGAGCTGGGGCTGTTCAGCCTGGAGGAGAGAGGGCTCTGGAGACACCTTAGAGACCCTTGGAGTACCTAAAAGGGGGGCCCTGTTAGAGGGACTTTTTACAGGGGTGTGCAGTGCTAGGACAAGGGGGAATGGCTTTAAAACTTAAACTTTAAAAGGGGGTGGGTTTATGTTAGACTCCAGGAAGAAATTCTTTGCTTTGAGGGTGGTGAGGCACTGGAACACTCCACTGTGTGTCTGTGGAAGTGTTCAAGGCTACAGTGGATGGGGCTTTAAGCAACCTGATCTAGAGGGAGATGTCCCTGCCCATGGCAGGGGTACTGGAACCAGATGATTTTTAAGGTCCCTCCCAACCCAAACTGTTGTATGATATTAGTTGACAGCCATACAGCTGATAGGATGTTTACCCAACCTAAGCAATGAATCCTGACTGGCTACTTTCTTTGTGCTGTCACAATGGGAACTGCAAATGAGTAGGAATTAAGTAGCAGTTACTGTTACTTTAACTCTTGGTTTGAAACTGCTTACTTGTGGTTTATTTTTGCACAGCTCTCCAAGCTGCTTAGCTGAAAAGGCATTTAAAATGTTTGTTGTATTGCTGGGAAGGATAGCCTGCCAAGGGCTATTATGATGACAAAATAAATGCCAGTGACTGTACTTTGCCAACAGAATATTGGACCATAACTTTTTTCTTCAGCATTTTTCACAGTCACTATCTGAATGGAAAATGGCAGGACTGTTGGGGTGAAATGCCGCAGATTCAGCATTCTCCCTTGACTGGCTCCCCTCTTTACCAGGGGACCTTAAGGACACACCTTCCTGAAATCAATCTTATACAGGACCCTACTTCACCTTCCTGCCTCTTTCGATTGTTTTGATAATAAGAGTTTTAGCATTAGAAGAATGCCTTTGTAGTATCACTCAAGGAGGAGTCTTTGTTGTCATACACCTTAATAATTTATCATGCTCTTGATAAGAATTCTAGATCAGTAGATAAGAGTAAACAGGCTCAGGGAGACAGCCGTTTGATGCTGATGTTAATTTTGCAGCAAGTGAATTGCTCTTCTGTCGTTACAACTTAAGATGCATAATTGCAAGATCATCATTTTGGAGAAGTTACTACTGCCAAATATTTTACAAAATGTATATTAATTAAGCAGTTTAAAATGAAATGCACCTTTCCTTACTAACATAGAAAAGAGGAAAAAACTGTAGTGCTGAGACCTTAAAACATTTATCAATGAGGAGGAGAGTATGCTGCAATCTCCATGCTAAAATAAGAAAGGGATTTTTTTTAATATAACCAAGCCATTAGAAATAGGTAGACTAGTTCAGATAAAAATAGAAGTAAACTGAATCTGTAGTTAATACTAAAAAATACTGAATGCTTGAACAACTGATAATCATTTTTGCATATTTCAGTAGCCCATCTGATTAGCAGGGGCTAAGGAAAGCAAGGAAATATGTTTAAAAAAGGTAATTCTGGAGAGGGAAGTGGTTTTGTGACCTATGTTTAAGTATTTGGGAGTTTGTGTGCTTTTTTCATGATCGTGTCTGTTCGTGTGTTTACAAATAACTATAGTAGGAAACCATATGGAAGAGCAGCACATGAATGCAACATCAGCTCCGTGAGAAATGCCTGCAGTTGCTTGTGAACCTGACTGTATTTGGCAATGATGAGCCCTTTGTCAGAGGTAAAAAGGTGGTTTTTGGCTCCCTCCACTACACTCCTTATGAGTAGTGATAGTAGATTTGAATGATCTCTGAAAAATGAGAGCATAAAAAGTGTGACTTGTATCAAGTTTCTGCTCAAGTGCAATGAGAACAGGAAAAATGTCTGTTGGATGTTAATTACCATACATTACCATACTATTTCTACCATATTGGAATAGTCTTAGCTGCTACAGAATTCTTGCTAAAGAATTCTAAAAATCCATTTGGGAGAGAGCAGACAGTTGTAGCTGAGGAGATAAAGCAGCAGCATTATGGAATATTTCAGGAAATTTGAGGAAATAAAACCAAAATCCCCAGGATCAACCCTTTGAGAAGTTTAACAAGTTTGGAGTATAATGGAAGGGAGATAATAGAGGTTTATTTATTCTTATTGGAGAAAACTAGACTTTAGGTTCTAATCTAAGATGCAGTAGAAGCCAGGGATTACTTTATAAAAATGAAAGACACTACAGAAGTATAACAAAATCTGATCTTGTGGCTCTGATGACTTGGATCCTGCTCATGGAGTTATGTTTGCTTCTAAAACAATATGTTCAAGTATTTGCCTCATTCCTACTCTGAGCTGGTTCTGCTTTTACCTTCAGGCAGATATGTAGCAGCAGATGTGTCTGATGCATTTAGACTAGACCCCACTACTCACACCAGCTTACTGCCCAAAGACAGGAGAAGCCTGGCCTGTAAATCTGCTTCCTTGTGCCTTTGTAATCCAAGTCCCTGTCCCAAGAGCACTGATTGCCTGCTAACGTTTCTGGTATGAGGACAGCAGTAAAGACAGCTATTACAGCAGAAATGGAACCAAGCACAGCTAGGAAAAAGCTAATTAAAAATGAAGGGGATGAGGAGCCTGAAAGAGGTAATGGTCCTGGAAAACATTTTGGTCCTGGGACAAACAGTTATTTCTGATAGGTTTTCTTAAAAGCATTGTCAACATAAATTCCTTCTGTTCTGTAAAGATCTCTTTCTGTTTCAGGTATCTTTCCCAAACCACTGTCACTGTGTAATTGTTGCTGTCTCATCTTTTCCATCTGGACAGTTCTGTTCTTCAAAGTGATTTAAATTGTTGCAGTAACATAGCTACTCTGTGGATCTTTGTTGCATTCCCTAAGAACTCTTGCCCAGAGCTGAACCAGAGTTGAAGCTGTCCATTATGAACGAAACACAATGCAGCTTCACAAACAGCATTATTGAAGAGGCACTTTGCATTATTCCAAGTACTCACTTTACTAACATCTCTATTCTCAAGAGTAATAAGGGCTGCATTTGATTCTCTGTGAACAATTCAAGGGTCAGGGTCTAGACTCACTTGTGCTGGGATAAATGTAGCAGAGCACCACAGAAGTCAGTGGTTGTTATGGCTCTGTGGCTGGAGCAGAGATTGAAATGTTTTTCTGTATCACAAGTAGGGCTCTCCCAGGCCAAATACATAGATTATACTTCCTAAGCACTTACCACCAAATATAAGAAATATGTATTTAACAACCTTAGAGAAATGAAAATAGGATTTAGTGATTTAAGATATTAACATTTTTTGTCAGTCTCTGGTTGTTTGTTTGCCCTTTTTCTCTAATGTTATTGTTTGCAGCTTTTTCCATTTTATTTGGGCTAAAAAAAACCAGGAATAATATCTTCTAGCATTTTTATAGTAACAGTTATGGTAATTTTAGAACATTGTCATGCCAGTTGGTGTGTTAAGGTAATTTGAAGACATTAAAACAAGATGGGAAAAAAAAAGAATCTTTTATGCTGATGATGGCTGATTTACTCGCAGCGGAAGCCTGGGTTTTCATCACTGTTAGTGAAGCAGGCCTGCTGTTACACCTGCCTCACTACTTCCCAAATAAAATATGATGGGTTTTTTGGATGAAGGTTGAGAAACTTAAAACAAGGAATATAGCCCAGTATAACTCCTGGTTTTTGGACATTCCAGACTGAGTCCCCACTGCTGAGAGTCTGACTTGCCTGGAGCTGCACAGTGATGTGCTATGTTATTTTAGTGAAGAGGACTGAAGGGTATCTTTCTCCAAATCATGTATGAGTGTGTGCCAGACAGCCTGGGGTCTGTTGAGGCTGCCAATGCAGCTTCTTGTGTGCACCCTTGGTGACAGTGTCTCCCCTACCTTCTGCCTTGTTGTCCCCACTTTCCCCGGGGCTAGCTCTCCTTTCCTTTTCCTTCCATCTCATTGAGGGCAGGAAGATGTGGGTCCCTTGAGCTGAAAAGAAGAAGAAAATGTTACTTCTTCACCTTCAGTTTTTAGTGACTCTAATGGGAATGGCAGGTATGGGAGGAAGGCTGGAGCTGGCTGAGGGATAGAGGTTGCTATGGGATTGCTCTGGGATGTTGAGGTGGATATGGGGCTGTGCCCTCAGCCGGGAGCTTTGCTGAGGAAGAGTGAGGCTCTCCCTGAGGAGACAGAACTCATTGCCATAGAAATTGCTGAACCACAGAGGCTGATCTGCTCAGAAGTGCTTTCAGTCTAGGGTGGTCTGTGAAGCCACCTCTGCCTAGACCCTGTTTTCCAGGAGAGTGTGCTGGAAGTGGCCATGTGGAAGGGAGAGTAGAAAGGGGCCAAGAGACCAAGGTAAGGACTTTGGGGGTTTGCAGGGGATGTCTTCAGAAGTGAGCTGTTCCTGAACCAGTGCTTCCTTACCAAGGTGAGGACTAACTGCTCCTTCCTCATTAATTCCTGCCTCTGGCTTAATACAATTTTTTTCTTGTTGGATTTAACCTGTGGCTATCTTGGAGGACAAGGGGGTTGGTTTTGCTGTCCTGTTTGCAGGACAAATTCAGCAGAAGCCCTTGAAGGAAGCTCATTCCTGGTTCCTCTGTGAGGGAAAAGATGTGTAACCTGGGGAGTGCAAGTCTGCAAAAGCTTTTTCTCACCTACACAGGGAGCAACAAGGAAGGAGAAACAGGGCCAGACTGTTGAGAAGTTAAATCTTAAAGCATCTTTAACAGGAGAGTGGGAGGGAATACTGTTTAATCTTTGAGTTTTACCAGTCCTAGGAGGCAAGAATGGAGGAGTGAGGAAAGTACATCATGAAATACTCTGTGACATGACAGAGAAATGTTCTCTTTTTTTTTCAACATTACTGAGGAGCACAAGTTATTGACTTACACTCTCATAGCCAGGTACTGTACAAAACACAGCCAAACCCTGCCTGTAAACTCCTTGGATAGTGGCTGTCTTTCTAAGCTAGGGAGTATAGACCCCTTGTTTTATGCTCTGACAAGCTGGCTTTCCTGCAAGTCAAGCAGTATTTCCACTCAAAACTTACTCGAAATCAGAAACAGGTGCCTGTTTCACATGTTTTCAAGAGGTACCTGATTTTCACTGCATCTCTAAACATGTGCACTGTGTGTGCCTGGAGGCTCAGTATTTTTCCACAGTGAATTACCCATTGGACTTACCTGAGCTTCCTGTGATTTCACAGCAAATAACTGAGTAAAGCATTCTCTGAGAATCAGCAATTTTTGCTATTTGATACAGACCTCTAAATTTATACACAGTTATTAAAAAAGGGTGAATTTATTGATGTAGCAAACATTAGTATACACTATTCTCATAATACAGTGATAGCAATTCAGTGTTGCATTTTCCATAGTGTCTGGTAAAAGGAAGAGATGAACGAAGGGTCCTTTTCACCAAATCTTTGCTCTGAATGGCACTTCAAGTGTGCCTACAAAACACACAATAACACATAGTGATCACTACCAATGAGAGAGTTGTGTCTCACTGCCCACCTCGTTGTTCTGGCAGTTGCTGGAAGTTCCTGGTTTGCAGCAGGTGACCCAATGGCACACAAGTGTAAAGGTGACAAACCAGCTGCTGTGCAGCACCTGCCCTGGTTAATGCCTGCTCCTGTCAGTGCAAGCAGCATCACAAGCAGGACCAGCCTGCAGGGAGTTTGATCAGGTCCTGATGAAATCCAAGACACTTACTGAGGGATACGTGTTGGTAGACAGCCTGCTGCACTGGTGGGGATGCCCAGGGTGGGGCACTCATCTTCCCCAGCTGGTTACTGGGCAGATCTGGATCCAATTTGTCTTTTCTCTTTGTCTTGTTCTTGTAATTTTATCACCAAAATAACTTGCATTATTAGAGTATGCTGTTAGCCATGGACCCTACTACTAAGTCTTTGTGGATGTGAGCCTGTCTCAACGTTCTTTGTGCTACAATTAACATGTTAGGATCCAATATCCATTGGAGTCTTTGGTGGTGGTGGTAATGCAGCAACACAATATCACACATCTCATTTGCATAGGCTGTCAAGTGGTACTGTGGTGCCACATGACCCCTTCTAGAAGGACAGGGAGACCTGAGAATTTTACATTAGATGAAGAGGAAAAACTACAACTTGTATTCCCTTAAAGTTAGGATTCTTGTCCAGTACACACTTCAGATGGAGCAATAAGCTTTCAGCTTCCATGTAACTATGCACAGCAGGTCACCCACTTGGTCTGTCTGGACTTAGATGAGAAAGGAGGTTCTTGTTAGAAATCCAAAGAATGCTCTATGGAGCAGATCTTTAAAAGAAAAGTCACTATCCACAATGTGAGCCAGACTTCCTCCAAAAGATTATCCCCAGTTTAGGCACCAAAACAAAGTGTTCATATTCAACCCAAGAGCTCAGTGTTGTGCTTGTGTGCAGAGTCCTGATCTCTGTGGCACTGCCAGGGCAATGGGGGGCAGCTGCTTCTTGAAATCATGAAAGTGTCTAAATATGACCTTGGCATATTGAAAAATCTGTCCATCCACTACTGAGGGTGCCGAGCCCTTGAAGGTGAACTCCCTGGGCTCTTGTGGAAGTCTGGTCCTGCATCTGTTTGATCTGGAAGTGCTGGGAGGGAGTCCTTACTATGCAGATTCACATTCCTCATTGAATTCATTTAGAACTGTTTATAGTATTTTGTAATTACTGTGCCGTAAGCATAAATATATTTGGGGAATAAGAATTATTATTAATTTGTTAATGTACTATTACAAATCTCTTTGGCATAGTTTTCATTATTCTCTGTTTTGTTAGAAGCATGTATCTTTTTCACAGCAATTTACACTCACTTGATTAAATGCTTGAAGAAACTACTCCCTGTCAGTGGAACAGCCTTTATAAAGACAGTGGTGGTGCTATACTTTTCCCTTTGACTAGCTTCAGAGAAGTTTAAGAAATAATTAAGAGTAGATTACATCTGAGAGAATTTTTAAATTCTTGTTGTTGTTGTTGTTTTTTTCACTTTCCCCCATTTTTTTTTCCACTTTTTCCCGATATTTTTTGCTTTACCTCCTGGCGATATTGATAAAGGAGCTCTATTCACAACTCTCTTTTGGTTTCAACATGTCAGGAGGACATCACAGGACCTGTGGTCTGCCTTTACCTGTTTTGTTATTTTTAACTTAGTTTACTATTTGCTTTGCAACAACTTGAAAATTCTGGGATGTTGTAAGGAGTTCTTAAGAGCACAACCCCGTGCTCAGGAAAATGCAGAGAAGCTAGCAGCTTAGCTGATGTCATGCACAAAAGCAATTGGTACAATTGAGAACAAGTGTGAGCCTTGCAACCAATTATTTTTTCAGTGTTTTCCAGAATGGAAGCCCACTTATTCAGACAGGGAGTTTGTGCTATGAATACAGACAGCAAAACACTGTGATCCTCTGGCTGAAAGAGTTCAATCCATATGTGAATTGTGGTTATTATTAAAGATACATGTTAACCATTTTTATAAATAATTTGTGGTTTTGCTAAAAAATTCTTTGACCCATTGCAAACCATAACACATTTTCAGTATGTTTTTTCAAGCTATAATCTTTAAAAACATTTAATTTTGTTCTGTAGATTTTTATAATTGTTGACAAGCAGTTTGAGTATGCACTGTCACATACACCTTATGTGGTGTGCATTACTTCTCAATTTCTCTTGCATTGCTGAATAATTTGCCAGAACACAGCCAATACAGTTATCCAGCAGAACTTGTGCTGTCCCCAGTTTACAGTAAGAGAAATACTGGGAGTCACACTCGCTTATGGCACAGCTTTAATCTCACTGGATTTATCCTAACTGAGAATATTATCCTTGCTACAGAGACATACATTAAAATGATCCCTTCTTTTTGGTCTGTGGATGTTCATTAACCTAAGGGGATATCCTAAACTTGCCCAGGGTGAACCTTTTAATAGATGGACAAGCAGAGGGAGTATTGAGAGAGTAACTTCTGCCTGATAAATAAATATTCATTTCTCTTGTTGCCCAGGGTTCAAATATTAGGCCATGCAGCTTAACCAGTGATAACCTAGCATCCATGAAAGTCAAAGATCCCTTTCATTCATAACCTGTATCCCTGTACAACACTAGTCTCTTAACTTCTGTACATCCCATGGAGAGCCTGTGTTGCACAAAAGTTACATACAGTCCCTTCTATTTCATGGATAGTTTTTGTTGTTGAGAGTAGAAATCACATTGCTCCCCATGCCTGCAGTTCCTTGTTAAAGAGGGAAGATTGTCAGTGGAATAAGATTATGGTTCCACTTCTGTCTTGAAACAAGAATGTGCAGTACATGGTGGGTGCTTTTGTTCCTTAGCAGCACACCTGGGCCTGACAGGCACCTGAAAAGAGCTTTATCTCTCAGAATCTCAGACCCTTTGCAAACCCTAAAGAGTGTCATTAAGATAATTTATTGAAAGGTTGGTTGTGGTTTGGGTTTTTTCTATAGGCTATTGTAAAGGTTTGGTTTTGGTTTGTTTTGGTGTTTTTTTAATAGACTATTATTATTAATAGGTAGTATTTTCTGAAGCCCCAAGTTGTAGTAGAAGCATAGGGAGAGACTTTATCTTAGTTTTCAGGCAGTAAAATATGATGAATAAAAAGTAAAAATAACAGCTTGGATTTGTTGTTTCACATAGATGAGAGTTTCGCATCCTTTGGTGGTTTCAGTGTTGATGTGACACCAAGGCATTTGCAGAAGGCAGTGAAATTCCTGGAGCACAGTGTGGATTCAGGCTTTTACTGACCTAGCACAGAATGGGTAATAAGTCCACCTGGACATTGTGGACAGAGAAAACAAGAAGTGAAGGAAACCAAAATACATTCAAAACAGAAACCAAAGTGTTTCTGACAAGCAAGAAACAAACCAATGATTTAATTCACAGTCAGCCTTGAAATGAGAGGATCTAATTCCAGTCTTCTATGCTTGTTGCGGTGTTCGATTTCAAATGCATGGCATTAAGTTTTGCCTGCCACTGTTTTTACATGTGATTTTGACATCTGATGTAAAAATATTACTAAAATGCTTTATCATTACCTTTGTAGAGTAATTCTAGGTATCTTTTCAAAGGACACCATAATGAAAATGTCATTTTTAGTTTTCCCATAAGTGGTTTTATTTAGCTTGAAAAAAACATCTGTGGTAATTGTAGAGTGTATTTTGTTTGATTTATAGCCTTTATTATTTTAGATGATTACCAATAAAATGGCCATTGTTGTTACTACATAAAAATCTTGAAAAAAATTAAGTTTCAACTTAAAAACTGCAGATGACACTGACAAATGCTTGATACAAGTGTGCCCTGATGTGCTTTTGCTGTTGGCAAGGAAGGAGGGGAAGTTTTTCTGCAGTGATTCCTTTCCTGAGGAGCAGATTTAAGGAAAGAGTTCTGTGAACATCTGCAGCAACACTCAGTATTTCTCATATATACAAAATTAACAGTCACATAAAGGGCTTTTGCATAGGAGACCCATCATCCAGTGAACTAGACAAGAACTATAGCTATCCTGCAATAATGATAGATAGGCTGTACCTCCACAGTGATTTAATGTGCAACAACATTGTTTATAGATATGAATCCTTGTCACATCTATGTGAGCGATTCTGTAGAGCATCCTAATGGGTTCCCAGCAGCCTGTGAAAAGGTCTGCCTCAAGCTAGTACTTAAAGGGACCTTAAAGATCATCTAATTCCAACCCTTCATTCCTCAAGTATTCCAGCACCATGAGGACTCCTATCTTTATATCTTTCTTTAGAGCACTTCCATGTTGGAGACATGACTGAATGGATATAACAGCTTACTTGCACAAAATGTTTATAAATGCATGTTCACTATTAACCTGGACCACCTACTTAACCTGTAATCCATTAAGCAAAGAAAGCATTTTTCTTGTTTAATAATCAAGATATGGATTTAGAAGCTTTATAGCCTCACTTTAAAATAGGCAAAATAGATCCTATGGGTGCATTCAGAGTGTTAAACAGCATTTAACAAGGCATATCCCATTAAAATCATAGGCTGTGGTCTGGGAAAAAAAGAGCAGCAAGAATGTAATGGAAAACAAAATAAATCAAGCAAATGCACACTGAATCTTAGCTATGAATCTGGCCTTAGGCAATTTGGCACCAGTTTGCACCCTTGGAGATCAGCTGCATTGCAGAGGAGCTGCTCTCTGACGGGAGGGTGCCTTTACAAGCCTATTCAAGGCTCTGCTGCAGCCCTCTGCCAAATGAGTTTCTTCTGCCCAGGGACAGGTGCTGAATCACGTCTCTCTTGGTCAAACAGGAGCCATCTGCTTCTGTACCAGCACTGTCCTTTCCTGGTGGAGATGTTGGCCTCTCCTCTGCCATGGAGAGCCTGCAGGATAATTGTGATTCTGAGCCTAAGAAGAGGGATCAGTGACTGAGGAGTGAGTCTAATCCTGTGTTCTAAGGAACTTAATTTTTTTTTTGTCAATATGGTAAAGTAGTCACTCATTTCACTAACCAGTGGAAATGAGAGGATGATTCTGGAGCCAGTTGCACAACATCTATCTACCAAAACCATTGCTAGAGACTGGTTTTTAACCAGCACCCCTGAGGTTGTATAAACTTATGGATTTGAACAATAAGCATTAATTCAGAGCACCAGTTAAACAGGATGATAAACGCAGGCTTATAACACAGGAGGAGAAATCCCACCTGCCTGTGCATCTGGGTTGTTTCTACAGCTCCCAAAACAGGGTGAAGAAGAGCAATTTTCAGTAATGAAGTGCTGTAAACCAGTAAAACCTGTCCTGTGTGGCTTCAGGTTTAGTAGCATTGTTTGAAACCATCATGCTTTGATCCCTTCTAAAAGATGTAGATGTGACTTTTACTGAGACAGTTTTGTGACTGAAGTTTTAAACCAAGGCTATAACTCTGCAGAAAGGGTGTTTTTGAAAGAAGTGGTTCACTGTGGCCTAAAATAAATGGCTGGTCCCAGAGTCCCTGGAGCAGCTTGCTTTCCTTGGACAGCACAAGACAGGCAGCACGCTAAGCTTCAAATACTGACAAATGTTTTTTGAAGTGCTACTAGCTATATTAAACCTGCAAATGTTCACAGTAGCCCCATTCCAGCCACTTACCCTCATTTTTCCTGCAGTCATTATTTGTTCCCTTCATTTTCTTGTAGCTCAGCAGTTCTCTGCCATGAAAATGGCACACAGAAACAATATTGACAAAAAAAGGGGAGAATAGATTGAGAATATATGTGTAGATTTAAGTACTTATGCATCCCACATTAGCTATTACCATAGAATGTACTAATTTAACTGAGTCTTCATTGATAACTGCTTTACAATTACTTGAAAATATTGCAAAAGAGGACCTTGATCTGTGAAGAGCATTGAGGAACAAATGCTGGAAAGCCTTCTGGTACAGGAAAGCATATGTTACATTTTAAGGATGTTTAAACAGTCAGGCTGAATATCTTAGGACTCACCCATTTTAATGTATTACTAAATCACGACCTAAAGCTTTCCAGCTATCTTAAGATATGAGTAAAAATAAGTGTGTTTAATAAGAGACATATTTTAAAATAATAAGAACAATAAAAAGTTGATGCTGGCTATGTTGCTGGGATTAGCAAAAGACCATTGGCCTTCCTCATCCATTAATTAATCCAGGAGGAATTACAGTAATTTCTGTTGTCATCCACCTCTTCCAGTTGAAGAGTAAACCTGTGCTTCTTGGTGGAAAGTGGACTTGTTAAATATCTCCCTTTGCCTTTAAGTACAGAGGTGTTCTGCCACTTTGCTAAAGAAGAAATTAAATCTTTAACTATTTAAGACCAGAATAAATTTCACATTTTGCCAGCCTGAACAATGATGGATATCTGTCTGGGCTGTTGGTAATAAACAGTTCTTTTATTTCCCAAAAGGATTATATTTATACTTGTGGTAAAACAGTTGAATACATTTTATATGTAAATAAAAGTTGCATTTGAAGTGGGTAATTCTTACTAATAAGAAAAGTTATTCCTAAGTAATTTTTAGATGCTATGAAAATGTTTTGGAAATTTTTTTTGAAGAAGAGCCTCATACCAGTTTACTAACCTTCCATAAATATTTTTTGCCTATGAAAAATTCAGTAGCAAGAATATTATGGCAAAAATTAGCACAAAAAAAATTATTGTCAACCAGAGCAGAGTGCCTGCCAGAAATATTTAAAGCAGATATTGATTGAGATACCATCTTATAGTCTTGGCAGCGAGATAACTTTTACAAAGAACAGGGAAAGCCAAAAGGCTAAATTCTCCGAAGAGCAGGGTGTTCAAAAACCTGCCCATGCTCATGACCCAAGAGCAGATTCTTCAGAGTACTTCTGACTGAAACAGTCTATTATTGATTCAACAGGCTTTCTTGCTTTTCTTGTCTTTAGTTTCTTCTGCTGTCCTTCATTTCAGTCATTTGGGGCTTTTCAGGAAATCTCAAAGAAGAAGTATCTTATCTCTTGTTTTGCAATTTCTATTATTTCCATCTGGAATACCTTGTTAAAGTGCTAAGATGTTTGAGAACACACTAGTAATTTAAAAACAGAGAATTAATAGAATATACAATTTTGTAGATCTAGTGTGTAATTTTTGTGTATTTATATATATATATAAATATATTTATAAAGCCCTACATTATTCTCAAAAAATTTAAAATGCAGTCCAATGCACTATCAAGGCTGAATGTCAATGAAACTTGAGAATTCTGAATAATGGAGGTGCAAGGTTAAGGTCACTCCAGCCAACTTCTGTGCTGTTCTTGTTAGTAGGACTATGAGCAGCCTTTTGCATAGTTTAGGGGATTAACCTGAGAGGAGGAGCACTTCTCTGTAATGTGCAATAATACTGTGGTCTTAAAAGGAGCTCACTGCAAGTTTGCCAGAAGCATAATGGTATATTTTTAGCTAAAACAAACTGGTCTTTGTTTTAGAAAGCCATGTACTGACACACTTCAATTAGCAGACGAATTAAAGTCAGTTGATGAGGGAATGCCAGATTAATATGGGTGCTGCTGCCCCACAGCCAGCGGAGTCTAAGTTGCTGTGGGTGTTTTTGTTTATTAGCTTGTAGGGGCATTTATTGTTGTTTTGTGGGATGTTGAGATGTTTTGTGGTTTGGTTGGTTTTAATTTTTTTTTCAGAACAGTTCTATTCATTGAGGATTTCATTCACTAAGGTCAGATAGGGTTGTAACTCTTGCTAGGCTTCTTAGGAATGTGTCATTTGATCGGTGCAAACACCTTTTTTGGAATTGAGGAAAATGGGGCAAATCAAGTACCAAAAAACTTCTATTTTTTTTTTTTTTAGAGGAAAAAAAGAATTCTTCCCCTGTTTATGAAGGGCTGAATTTCAAAATGGCAAATACAGAATGCATGTAGAAAATGGGAAATAGAGAGAGTAGTGGAGATGTTTGGAAGAGGGGGTGGGGAAGAAACACAGTTGAGTTTAACAATCTTTTTACGATGAGATTTGTTACTATTTCAGGCACTTAAGACCATAGAGTTTATATTTATTTCTTAGTGTTGACTTGGAAGAAAAGATACATTATTTTATTTGATAATCTGGATACATTAACTTCATTCTCATTTTCATTCTGTTTCCATCAGAAGACTTCTATTTTACTATGGGTTTCTGGAGCAGATATATGTCAACTTTTAAATTTCCTTTAAAATTGATCATACAAAAGAAAGAAATTAAAGGCTTGCACTAAAACTGGTTGGGTACATCTGAGCCCCCATGTTCACCAGCACATCTGTGCCAGTGCAGGTTATTCTCTGAGCAGCTCAGGTCAGAGCAGTTTTATGAGGGCCTGGCTTGGAGCAGCTCAGCCTGGGGCTTTTCCAAGCTGCCAGTTCCATTCTCTTTAGATCTCAGCGCCTTTTAGTCCCACCTCTTTTTATAGGACTATATCTCTTTCCGAAGGCCATGGAACATGTAGCAGTATTTCTGACACTTCTGGCTGTTTATTGATGGTTGATGCTAAGTGGGCATACAGGACAGAATAGAAGCTGCTTTCTCCAGCTGCTGTCTAACACTATATCCTTGGAACTGTAAGTTCATGATCCAGTGGGTGGCAAAGTTTTCTAGATGCTATGACTCCATGGGATAGGTCATAGGCTAGTTAACAAATTTCCTTTTTTTCTTACTATTTTAGTGCAAATCTGTATACTGTGTTATAACTTTATGGCATTATAAATCCATTTTACTTAGACTTATCAATTGCTGGTTCTATCTGCTTTTCTCTAACATGCTTAACAATATGATCCATGGGCTGAATATTTTAAAATACAAGTTATGTGTTGAGTTCAATCCTCAGGATAAAAGGTTCAGCAGATTTACTACACCTGATCTTCCTTGAATTCCTGTCATTTACTAAATTCACTAGAACTGAAACTTTGCATGCTGTATAGGAAACTTTAGAATGATTTCCTGGATGTAATACAGCAAGTCAATTATATAAATTCATTCTTTTTAGGTGATTTGCTGCTGGCTGCTTATTGATCTTTGATGAAAAAGTATTATGAAAGAAAATTTATGTGCCCATAAACTTGATGGCAATAGTGATAAACAGGATTTGCATGCAGGCACAGCTTGTGCTTGCATTCCCAACAGAGAGGTTTATATTGCTTCCCTCCCTGTGACAGGAAGTGAGAAATAGTGCTGTGCCTTTTAGATTCATGAATTTGGTGTATGTGTGTCTGTGCATGTGTGCAAGCATGGAATATACTCATCATATGGTGAACTAGAGCTATTTAGCTCTTTCATTTACATTTAGTGATTGTGAAGCACATCTTCACAGGGTAGATCAGGCCCAGCTCAGATTCTTTGCCACTGACTCACTTTCCATACAGGAAGTGTTCCCTTGTTTTTCAGGCTTTTCACATTATTTCTGCTGGGGGAATGTCTCCAAGGGGGCTGCATCCTTTCTCAGTTTTTCAGAGTGGGTCAAGCTTTATACCTGTTCAGTTTATTCTGGGGTTAGGTACCATGAGCTGAATATTCCCTGAGTGTTTGCTTTGGTACTGCTGACAGGTAGGGCTGAGTTGCTGGATGTCAGAGTAGGAGTTGATGCCACATTGAGAGCTCCCCACTGGCTTGGAGAGATTGTCAGGCCTTTCTGCAGAGCCCTTTGGTGCAAGGCCAGTGGGGCTCAGCCAAACACAGCATGCTCTCAGCAGGGGCTACCATTTTTTGCCATGGTTTAAAGTAGAAGTCACATGAAAATTAGTGACTCGTAATAACCTTGTGATCCATCCTCAAGGTGTTAATCATCCTCACAGTACATTAAACAGTCAATTTCATCTGTGCATCAATCTCCCACAAAATGATGGGAAAAACAATATCATAGTAAGATAGGCCAACAAAATAATTAATATGCAGTATTAAATCTCCCATAAACGGACAGTGAGGAAAAGAAAGCTCAGTCATTACATTGGATTTAATTTGCTGAAGGAAACAGCCTTCACACCTGAGCCACAGTCACAGCTTGGTTTTCTCTCAATTAAATCCATGCTTGTCTAAAGCAATGAGGGTTTGGAGGACAAGATCAGGGCACATGCTAATGAAATTCCCTGCAGAACAAGGACATTATGCAGAAACTGTTACAAGGCATAGACCACATAATCTGTTTTTAAAATTCTCTCTAAAGCGATGAATGCAAAAGCTTCCTGAACATTAGATATAGATCATGCTATTAATAATAAGAATTATTTTTTCCAAGTAATATTCCATGGATGTTCTAAGCTTTTGCTATAGGGTATTGCTATTCAAGAGTACTTATCACAAGGTTTATATTTTTACTCCTACCCTTTTGAAATCTAAACAAAAAGTTGCTCCTTAGTCCTCTCCAGATCCATTTAGAATTCTTCCCTTCATAAACTATGTTGTTGGCCAAATCAAACTACAGCACTATGATTTACTGCAATACTGCTCTAATTAGGTTTTCTTGCCAGACTGTTAGAATTTCTGGCAGTAGAACATAGCTCCCAGAGAACCTCTAAGTTGGGGCTTCCAGAAAGTTGCAAGTAGTTAGTATGAAAGATTGCTTTTCCTTTACTGAAAACCATGCCTTAGAAGGATGATGAGCAATTGCATTCAAAAAGACTTTGAGGTATGCCAAATGCAGAATGTTTTTGGTTTGTTTTTTTTCTTCTCAAACATGGGACTTTTCAGGAACCTTTTCAAGGTTCCTCGTCTTTATACATTTATAAGCAAGTTACCCCTATTAAATAGTTCTCCACCATATGCACAGGCATTCATCAATTCCTTCCCTGAGTCTAGAATAGAATTTCAACTGTTTCAAGTAATTCCTAACTAATCCTTTTCTTTAATTCTAAAGGACATTTTTTGGCTTCTGTCTGTAACTCTCAAGAGAATTTAATAAAAGAAATTTCAAGGAGCTTAAGAAGTTTGTTAAAACTGACACTTTTAAATTTAATAATGCTTTCATTTGCCTTCAAAATATTAATTCTTAGGGTGTTGTTTTTTGTTTCCCCTGCACCAAAGCCATCCATCTTCAAATTTGGCATTGGAGAAATCCAGCATTGCAAGTTTACATCTTTAGGAGTCACATTCTATTCTGACTGGCTTCACTCCACATAATTTATTTAAATGTAAATATAATAAGATAACTGTAAATGATTGGCAATGGGAAACCCATTTTCAGAATTTGTTTCTTTGGAAAATTCTGAATTAAAAATACTGGACATAAAAAGAAAGGGTCTAAGAAATCAATTAGTTTCTCTCTTCCCTTTCCTGCTTATCCCTAGGATGCTCTTAAACTTGCCTTGTTTTTATGCAGGGGTCTAGATGACCTATTTCCCCTGTATCTCAGGGCATTTTGTCAGCTATACAGCTATTTTTATCATATTCTTAATTTGATCCAACTTGTGTCATATGTCACATTTATGTCATTGCTATTTTTTGTCTAGTGTTGCTGTTTATACATGACAAAAAACTTCCTAGCTGAGCCTAATCATTGAGCTTCTATCCCAACATTATAAACTGAATTTCAAATAGTGAGCTGAGTTTGAAACAGGAAACAAAACCCTTAAGAAAGGATTAAAAAAATCCCCAAACCAAACAACCCAACAAAAACATCACCATATGTTGGTAGCCACTTAGGATTACATCTTTTGAACACGCTGAGGTACTTCTGCCAGGAACAGTGCTTAACTAGGCTATTTGGAGGTTTGCTATTTAATAATTTATGAAAATCCCCCAACTAGTAATTTCCACTTTGGTGTGGTTTCATGATTTGCTTTTTCTCTTGGTAGGGTTGGAGTTTTTTTGTTTTTTTTTTTTTT
>VXBI01007476.1:2893748-3007253 GCA_013397375.1 Toxostoma redivivum
TTTTTTTTTTTTTTTTTTTTTTTTTTTGTGTTCTGACCTTGTCTGGTTTGTGCAATCTGAGTCATCAAGATTGGACTCTGCTTATGTGACTTTATTTGCATATAAAGGCCAGAGCAGCAGTGATCTGTTGACAGAAGCAAAGAGTATCCTCAGTGGTGAGGGACCCATGGGGCTGATGGAGTCCACACAGGGCAGTGTGTTAAACATCTGAGAGCATTGTCTGAATGCTTGCTTGGCAAGGGGGCCACTTCCACAGGAGCTTCTTCCAGTGCCCAACCTCCCTCACAGCTCTTCCACACTGACTCGCCTGGATGTTTTGTATTCTGAAAGTAAACAGTCCGCTGCCTTTTTGGTTCAAAGGCATAACCACACCATTGAAAATTCATGTTGGCAGAAGGAAATTGAAAATTATAAATTCTTCAAACTGTGAAATGTGTACAAGTCAGCCTCAGAATGTTTATAAAGCCAACCCCATTTTTGACATATCATGTTTATGCCACTTCCATGGAATTGCCTTGAATCTCCTAGCACTATTGATAAGAATTCTCGGTAAGACCTGAAAACAAATTTGTGTGGAATAAATAAGTAACACTCCCAGGGGTCGTGTGAATTCTGAGATTGATGAGTATGGCAATAACTAATACATGACTCTGCAGATTTGAATATGCAAAGATAAGCAGAGTAAGAGATGTGAGAAAATTGACAAAAAATAAAGAGCTATTTTATAAAGTCTTAGATGCTGGAACACTTGTAGTGTAAATAGATTTAATGATTAAATTTAAAAAGCAAGAAATTAATTAACTTCTTTTCACCTCAAACTACAAAATAAGACTCAGGTACAGTCTCTCTAAGTCAGAATTTGAAAGACTAAAATAAGGATGGGTCTGTAAAGGATTTAGCTGTTGCACATAAATCCGTAGAAAAGAAAGAATGAAGAAAACCCCCACATCAAGCGCTAAAAATTTTCCTAGAAAGAGAAGGATAATAAAAATCTGTTACTGAGGGAAACTTGGCACTATGACTGGAACTCTAACCAGTATCAGTGAACAACTAATCAGTGCAAAACGTTTTCATGTTAGAATTTGGCTTTAAAGAGTTGATGTGTTTTGTTATGGTCTGCTTTTCACTTTTCATGCAAAAATGTTGTACTAATGCAAATCATTATTCTTTAATAATCTGATCAGAATTACCCCTAAGGGGATATAAGAGCCAGAAATAGTGCCTTATACATGTTCAGGTTAGGGTTTCATTAGTAACATCTAACCATGGCAGACACACAAAATTGTGGAGTAAAGAATTAGTAAGAAATGGTAACATGGGTGCATAAATGGTAGAATCAAGCTATGTGTGTGCTAAATTAATGGAACTTTTAGTATTTTAAGGATCTGAAGATGATTGTGGTAATGATCTCTGTGAACATAACTTAATATTTTCAAAATTCTCCGAGACTTCTTTCTGGTTTTCCTGCCTAAAATTTAAAGCATGGCTAATTTATTTATTTTTTTACTAACTTAATATATAAAATACATGGCATTTATTATATGATTGAAGTGTTTTTTTCATATTATGGCAAATATATTTCATATGATTTGAAGAGGAAAAAAGAAAACAAAAATGATAAGAGAACTACATTTTAGTTTCCAAAAAATGAACCAAAAGATTGCCTTTCTTTTCCCTTGTGGATTTGCAAGGGCAGCTGTCCTCCAACCTTTCTCCTTCTGTAAAAGAAATCCAAGCAGATGACATGTAAGCTGGTAATTAAATCTGTTTCACACTGTGTGGTTCAAAATGCAAAGGTAAAGCAAAACAGAGAGAGAAGAGCTCTCTGCTGCACCTATTGAGCTGCAGAGAATTAACTTCTTTTTGAGCATCCTGTTATCTCAAAGGAAGGACTGCTTCACAGAAAAACTCAAATGAAATCCCAGTAATCACAAATGCTCAGTGGTTTATAAACAAGCTGTTATAATGGGACTAAGACATGCACAGAGCAAATTTCAGGTTATAATGGAAAGTAGTCTTCATGCAAACTGCCATGTTAGAAACCAGCATTTGTGACAGGCTCAAACTCCAAAAAGGTACTTTAAGGTGCATTCACTCAGTTGTGACTGGTCACGTTTTCCTATAACTGTTATCAAATGAAATGTTTAAGTACAAAATGCACTGTCAAAGATTATTAGCCTAAGAAGTAAAAAACAATAACAAACTTCTCCAAAACAAAATAATCCCCAACTCTTGCCCCCACTGCTCCAAACCAAAAGAATCCCCGAAGTATATACTCAAGTTTCTTTATGGGAGTAATGTTTACAATTACTTTCTCAAGGCTTCCTCAGTGAGGAGCCAGAATGAATAAGATATAAAGTGATCCCATTCATGAAGAAGCACTAAACAAAGATTTTAATTTTTTTTCCCTAACCAAGACCCCGTTTCTGTCAGTGCCTTTTCTGAGAGAAACACTGGCTCTGAAGCCAGCTGTAGGAAGTTATAATGAGATAATAAATTTGCTGCATAGGTTAGGGTAAGTAATGGGTGATACCATTTCATTAATAAACTTGCAAAAGAAGCAGCTTCTCAGTAGTGCTATAGGCAGGTAACAACAAATAATGAACATTTTTGAGACCCAAACTAGTACTGGAAATGCCGTAAGTGATTTCTGTCATTCATAGCTTAACTATGCAAGGCATCTGATTGTGCAAAAGTAAAATCGTTACAAAGGGTATGACATGGAAAGACGTGCACGAGAGTGATGGAATGCAATGTGCAAGGTTTTTGAGATTATTGGAGGACCCTGGCTCCTTGTGTGCAGCAGGGGCCCGTGTCAGTCTGCTCCCATGTGAAGGGACCCAGGGCTGTGGCTCTGATGACCTGGGACACCTAGTGGGATGTTTGATATGGAAGAATCTTCTCAAAGAAGAGGAAATAGAGTTTAGACTAAAGACACGGTGTGACAGCAAATGGCCCCATAGTAGTCTGAAAGTTTTGGCGTGTTTTTCAAATGATACATCACCATTGCAAACTGGTAACTGACTATTTAGGAAGAAAAGTTGTACTCTAATAGTTAGGACTGAAGTACAAGTATTAGATAGCTATATCCTTATATTTTATCTGTATATTTCTCATGGAAACTGTGAGAGAGGAATGGAAGCAGGTAGCTGAGAATAAGTTAATCAGGACACACTGTGACATACACTAAGGTTTCTGTTGAAGAGATGTGCCCAGGACTGGAAGTTAGAACTTGCTGTGTTAAATGCATTATATAATGATATCACATGTGGCACTTAATAGAGTTCAAGCACTAAATTATTGCCAGATATGTTGTTTTCAAAATACATGTCTGAATAGAGAGTGATGTTACTGTGCAAAGAGCAATGGGTACAGTGCCAGATGTGGAATTATTTTCACAGGAGAATTCTGGCTGTGTGGGCTGGATGCAAGCCTGAAGGTGGCAGAGTAACCAGAAGCTGAGAGGACCAAACTCTGTCCAAAGCTGCATGGAGAATGCAGTGAGTCTAGAAGGGGGGTGGCTCTTTGCTGAAGGATAGTGAGTCTCACCAGAACCCTATTAAATTTGCTGAAATAATTTTCTATATTTTGACTTCATAGGCATATGCAGTGATGACATAGTAAAAGAGAAATTAAAGAGAACAGAAATCTGTCATATGTTAAGTTGCACTATGCTGTAACTTTTTACACAGTGGGAACTTACTTTTCATGGATTTTGGTGCTGTTTTCCCAGTTCTTGTTCAAGTCAGCATTGTTTATTCTTGTTGTACCTTTTCAGATTGAATTTCCCATGGAAGCTTCATCTGAAAGCTAGAACTTGGTTGAGACTTTAGTGATTAAGATTTGAGGTTGTCTTCAGTACTACTGACCCTTTATATCCCTGGCTTTGGACTGTCAGTATCAACAGAATAACTAAACTAGCACTTGTGATCAAACCAGCAGCAGTCAGGGCTGGATACAAAAAGAGCCTTGTGGAACCATCAGAGACATTTGGAGACAAAGAGAATTGAGACTGTGAAGGAATAAAGAGAGAAAGGACAGAATCCAGAAAGGCAGCAGTAAGGGGAATCCATAATGTGATAGCATTTAATATTTTAATTTCTTGGGCTGGAGCTATTGGATGACTAACTGACCTATTAAAGAAAATGTGACTAAATTAGCATTTGAGATGGGTCTGATCTTTAGAGATATTTGCCTTGCAAGGATAGGGCTTAAAAAAATGAACAAACTGAAAAAAGGCCATATTTTCAGGTGTAGGTATCTGAATTTCAAGATGTGTCCATTTTCTTTGTAATATTTGCACAGTAATTTGCTAGACTGTAAGGAAAAAACATTGCAATTGTGAAGGCTTTTTTTCCTTCTTTTTAGATAAACTACCAGATGGATTGTAGTAACTGAAATACTAAGAAATATTTTTGGGGCAAGAATCAAGCAGATGTCAGATATTTCACATCCAAAAACTTTTAAAGATTTGGCCTTCATAAATTCTAGACAGGAAGGTATCAGATTGATTGTCAAGTATGTGTTAGTTACTGAATAGGGATAAAGCAGTGCTATATCTAGATATTTGGCCATAATCCAGTAAAATCTTATTTTGTCCAGATTTTTACTATATACTTGCTAAATTAATTTTTGTGAAAGCCACCAACTGGAAGGAGCAGTAGAGCAGTACATGGGGGAGGTATGCTACAGCATATGCTCTGGTTCTGCCCTTGAATAGAACAGTTCTGAAAACAAATTATATAATGTGTTGACAGAAAACTATAATCCCTGAGGTAAATTTGGCTTCAGAAAATATTCTCTAAGAATCATTTGACAGGTCCTTTGAGAACAACAATATGGTAAGAATGGTATCTGATGAACTGTTAGCAGATTTGAATCTATCCAGTCTTTTTTAAGACATCTGAAGTATCTGTGATTTATAGTGGGTATAGGGCAAATACTATAATATTTGCTTAATTTTGAAGGGAATTTTTTCCATCTACAGGGTTGTGTTCTAACACATTTGTTCTTGATCCTGTATCTAGCAAAAAGGATGCAGTTCTGCTAAGAGTCCTGCTGAGACTTTGGTTGCATATAGCTCTCAGCTGAACCTCTAGAAATCCAGACCTGCTTTAGTTAGTAAGGTCTGTGTGAACCTGTACAAAAATTACTGTCAGAAGAACCTGACTCAGTCAAGTATTACCAAGCAGTGTGTATTTTATAAATGGCTGGTATCAAACTTACAGACTTCTCACTGATGTAAGCTGGAAATATAATAGGAGTGGAGGAGAGTGCATGGTGCTGGGTCATGGCTCATGCTTCAATGGATTGTTTTCAGAGCTTACGTGAGACTGTTTTAAAGAGAGTGAAGTTTCAGCAAGGAAAGTTTAATACAGTTATTTTGGTACTGGCTGTATTCCACTGCCATGAAAACTGAATAACTTTCTTACATTTTAAACCCCTTGTTAGTCATAGGAAGAATATTATGTACTACTATATTTACAACCACCACCATTTAACTGCTGTTGGGTGTGTGAGCCTGGGATTGAGAAGCTCCTATACTTGAGACCATGATCACCACAAAGTCACTGGCGTGGCTCTGTCAGAACTGATCACAGGTACAGGTGTTCTACACTGTGACTGACACTTTAAACTTCACAGGAAAAATAGGATTTCATATAACAGGCAGTTTTGGGAGCTTCCATTGTGAAAAGAGGCATTCAACCTGCCAGAGAGTTAATAAACTGCTAAGGGTTTAGTGGAAGTAGGGAATAATTATTAGTGGTCTGCTGAGAAGGTGAGACAGTTTTGGTCAAGCCCAAAGTGTTGGTGGCTTAGGCTTGCTCACAGAAACAGATGTGTGCTTTGGGCTTGATGTTGATGATTTTAATGTTAGTTTGGATCTTCAAACATGGGCAGCAAGCACATAGAGGTCAAAGGTTGCATTTCACTGGTGGAAGCCATTTAAAAGTGAAAAGGCTCTTCAAAAAGCTTTATGGAAAAAACAATCATTCACAACACATCTTTTTTGCTGTTTTATTGGATGAGTTCTTACTTTTTCATACTTTCAGTGCATGATAACACTGTTTGGTCCTTGTCTTTCAGTGCATTAAATGGCAATTGAATATCACTGGAAAGCCTTTTGTTTGGGTAAAAGAGTGAAATATCATGACTCACATGCAAGGTCTTGCATAGTTGAAATAAAGGAAGATCTTGCCGATCCTTGGGTCCATATTTTGGTTTATCCATACTTCCAAACCCAATATTTAATGTATGGTTGAGATTTTATTTATTTATTCCAAATAGATGAAACTTTGTTCTGTTACTGAGATTTAAATGCTCATGGACACAAACTATGACATCTCAAATATAGTCCAGCTTTGAAAGGAGTGCAAAAGGATGAAGATCCTTTTCTAAACTTCACATATGTAATATCAGAAACCTAGAGTACCAAGGAAAACTGTTCCTTCTTGCATCTTCTATTAGGATAGATATTTCTATTGTTTCTAATTCAATTATTGTTCTACTAAAATATACCTTTCTTTTTTTTCCTTTTTTAATTTTATTACAGTAGTAATAATTGTTGCCCTCTCTGTCCCTTGCCCTGCTCCAGCAAGGAGAGCAGAAGTTTTTGCTCTGGGTGCTGCATGCAGGTTTGTCAGTAGGAATTGTTAGGAGCTGTGAAATTGTCACACTTCCTCCATGATATCCACAGATATCCCAAGACTTTATAAGGGTACAGAAGGCTTGAGGAGGTACTTTTGCCTGGGTATTGTGACTATATTCAGCTGCCCTAGTGAAACAGCAAGACTGTCAAAGCATAAAAACTTTTTCTTGCTTTGAGAAATGTATTCTGTGTTTTTGTATTAAGTACTGGAAGGGTTTTTTTTTAAACTACTTCTACTTTCTCTCCCTATTTTGTTCTTACCTACAAAATATTTCCAGTCTGTACTTGTGAGGTCTTCTGTTGACATTCATTTGGTCCTTGCAGGGAAATCTTTTACCTGCACAAATTCAAAGCAAGTCAGAGGCCACCTTGAGGAGCCCATGGTGGATGAAGTTGCAGTATAACAGTATCATGCTTGGAATAATGATCCCTCTTCCACTTTCAATAGAAATCAGAGGTATTTCTCTGCAATGTAGAATTCTCATTCTGCTCACATTCTTTATTGATTTCCAGTGCTCGAATCCGATCTTATTGAAGTATCCTTCCCACCAACTGCAAAATGTCAACACAGCTTACAAAATTTTTCATCTTTTCTATGACCAAATTCTATTCGATTAGACATATAGCATCAGCAAACATTAAAACTCCAAAGTTTTCTGAAGGAAATAATGCAGTATAGTTTTTAAAATTTATTTTCTTTTACTGTCTGAGGTGTCTTCATTCAAATTCAGTTGAGTAAGATAACTGTCATTAACAGGCAACCTTTTCAGAAGCTGAAAATGACTGTGGCACTGCTAAACATCATCTATGTTTTAAACGAAGTCCCTCTTAAATAATTATTTAGCCAAACCATATGACCTGACAATTTTTGTGACTTCCAGGGTCAGAGCATCTGTGAACTGGATGTTACTAAACTGCAGTCTGTGCTGGGACTGATTTTTGATCTGGTGTTTTTTGAAAGTATCCTGACCAAGAGCTAAATCCTGCTGCCTTACCAATAATAACTGATACTGTGTGTTCAATATTGTTAAAGGAAAAAGACATTGCTTAGCATGAAGAAAGAGGGTAGAGTCATGCTTTACAATATGAGCCATTCATTCCTACAGCAGAGAAAACGTGGATACCATTCAAAAGAAAAAAAAAAGGGATATTACATATTGTTTTCTATGTTGGGAGTATTCAGCAAGGAGCCAAATGATCCTTGGAAATCTATTCAAAAACTCAAGTAAAAGTGTGTTAAGATGACTGGATCTCACACAGTTCAGGTGTCTTACTCCAACAGCCCACAGTCCCTGCAAGGGTATTTGAGTGTTTATTGGCAATTAGGAATATTCTGGCCAGTCCTGCTCAGTGGGTATGAAATGAAAGATTTTCCTGGGGAACCTAACTCTTCAGATATCATTTTAACTTTTTTCTTTAAGGATCACATGTATTTCAGTCCCAGCTCAAAGCTGTTTCTGCTCTCTGCCTTAGTGGACAGCCAAGTTCAAGTCATGCTACAATAAATCAGGAACCTAGAAAAGAATAAACAGGAAAGCTGAGTCAGAGCTCTTCCCTTGCATAGCCCATCAGGTTTTTGTGCTTCAGGCAAACATCATCAGACCCACACACATTCCCTCCTGAGCACATTGACAATGGGATGCTCCTTTCTGCCTCAGAAGGTGAGGATAGAGACACTACCTACAGGGTTTAGAGATCCAGTTTCTAGCTTTCAGTACCACTTTCTTGGTCCTGTAAAGGGATTTTGAAAAGGATTGCATAGGCAGTGACTCAGACTTGTTGATTTAGAGTCACATTGAATCAGCCCACCAGAACTCGAGTGCAACATATATACTTTATCTGACCCACTTGAGAAGATCAGATTTAAAAGGGAGATGGCTGAAATATAGCAAACAAGAGGAACAAAGAAAAATATGAAAGTCTGACCCATACTAAATTTTTCAGTGCTTTTTCACTTAAATTGGTTCACTTTACATAATAGGTCAAAAGAGCTACATAAACTTTGCAAGAAAAGCTTGAATTTTAGCCTTTTTCTCCTAACCTGACATGAGACACAAGCTTTCCTTTATACCTTGCTCTCTTCTAATGCAGGACATCCTTTTTTTTTTCCCTAATTACTTCATATCTGGGGTCTAATTCATTTGGTCAGATTTTATGACCAATTTAGATAAACAACATATGGTAATTTTATTTTTCTTAGCTTTGTGATAAATTTATAATTCCTCTGGACTCAATGTTCATAAAAATGAGCATGCATGAATAACTATTGAAAGGGTTTCTATCACTCATGCATTTGCAAACAACTGAAGGACTCTCTTCAGAGTTGGGGAAGAGAAACAGGATTGCCCCACTGGAACTGCTGCTGCAGGTAAAGAGAGGGCTCCTCATTTTTTTATAAGATCTCTGTAGAGTCTTTAAAATGATGAGAACTTGTGTGAATAGTGTAGACAGCCAACTATTAATCATGCTGGGTTAGGTGGGAGGAATCCCAGGCTGTGTTAGAAAGGTTTGTTTATGGTGGTGCCTCCTGAAGGAGCCTTTGCACTGTTCACAAATTCTGGGAGCTGGCAGCAGCTCCCAACCTCTGCCCTGCAGTGCAGCTGCCTGGGCAGGCACTTGAGTTCCCACACATCTGCCCCCTTGCCCACACACAGCAACTTGGATTCTTCACTTTGGAATTCTGTTGTCTTTTTTCCTCTGTCAAGACTATTTCAAACCCTAATCCTGCTTGTCAGTGTTACCTGTGGTCCCTCTTGGTTCTGTGTCAGTTATCTACTTAATTTTACATCTGTCTCATAGTAATTTCATTTGCATCATATTTCTGAAGCTTCCCTATGAGAATGTCATGCAAAACTGTCAAAAGCTTTACTAAAACCAAAGAACATGACACTTATTCCTTCTTTCCTGTTCACACAGTCTGTCTTGAAAGGAAACTGGACAGATTTGATGTTTGCTCTTGACTTAACACAGTGGCTGCTGTTAACCTCCCTGCTGCTGTCCCAGCACTCACAAACAATTTTTAATAAGTACTTCAGATTTTTTGTCCATTGAGCAATTCACCTAAAATTACCCAGTTCTTCTGTTTTCCTCTTTGGATCCACAAAGAAAGAGAGTCACATATAAAAGCATGGTGTATGGTGTAGTAGACCAGAAGTTTGTAGTGATAGCTCTTTTCTATTAGTGAGAATTCAGATTTGTGAAAGAAAGCTGCTCAGAGGCAAGCTTTTGTTTTGGTGAAAGAAATGACTAAATATGAATCTGAGGGAAATCCTATAAACCTTTTGTAAGCAATAGTGTCTTTGGTAAGGGCTGGTTGGGAAGGAAAGGTAATTTCCTTTAGAAAGAGCTTTGTGATTTAGCACTAGTGAAACTAAGATCTAAGACTGTTATTGCAAACAATTTTGGCAACATACGAGTCTGAATCAATTATTGCCTGATGCAAGGTCAAACTTCTAATGCTTGCAAAAAATAATAGTTAATTTTAGTAAATAATCTATATCTGAGGATATGCTTGGTCCTTTTAAATGTTGCCAATAGAGAAAAGGTCCTGTGGATTTTATTTTCTTCTGGTACTTTATTTTTCATTGGAATATACTGACTCAGAAATGCCAACTATTTGCAGAATTTTGCAACATCATGCCTAGGAAATAAAAATTAGAATATTAAAAATTTCCATTGTTTCAACAAGTTCAAAACACTTTTGCCCTCTTCTAACTTCAGAGTTGATCCTAAATATACATTTATGTAAAATACATCCCACAGTACATGCAAGACTTATAAAATGCTTGACAAGAAAGTTATTATATTTATTTAGCACAGAAAAGAGAGGCTGGAGGAAGTTTTCATAATTTCTAGGAATCGAAAGGCCACAGAAAGGCATTAATTACCTCAATTTTAAGAAATGATGATTTAGATCAAATAAATAGTAATTATATGGATATTTAAGAACCAAAAAAGGCTACCTGTGGAGGCTCTGAAATGCCCTTAACAGGAGAATTTTAATTATAGGTTAGGCAAATATCTTGCATGGACAGCATAGTTATACTTGACTTTGTATCAAGTTCTGGGGCATAAATGGGATGACTTCTTAAGGTTGTTTCAGGTCTTTCATTATTTTTGTAATAAATATCCAAATGTTCACATTAAATATTTTGAAAAAATAAAGTGACATAGTATAATATATAACTATATAAAATGACCTTCAGATTCTCAAATGGATTAATGTTATTTTACATCAGCCTGGCCAATCAATATTGCTTTGTGCCTGTCTATTATTTGACACCATCATTTAGGCTTCTAAAAGCTGTGATTAAAAGCGTTCTTCCCACAAATAGATCTTGAAGTAATTGGCTGTCTTTGATAGAGTTTATTTAACCAGAACCACATGATTTCAACTGTTGAGGGACACATCATTGCATCTGGGATGAGGGGAACGGATCATGTGTTTTACCAAAGCAAATGAGTGTGATGCCTTATTATCTCTCGTTTGCATGGCACAGGAATGACCCAGGTGCTGTGGGGGCAGGCAATAAAACAAAGGGGAATGAGCTCCAGACAGAAATGGGGCTGTTCTGCACAAACGTGGATCCAGGCATAGGAAGGGAATGAGCTGGAAGAAAAGCAATAAATAGCTTTTAGCCTGGAGACTCGGTAATTATTGTGTGGAACCCATTAATGCTGTGATGGGCCAGGGTGCAGGATGGCATTCCAGGGCTGATCCTCGGGCTCGTGACAGAGGTGATGGCATTTCTGCAAAACTGAGCATCTCCCCTGGAAGCAGGAGCTATTCCCCTGAAGGTGGACCAAAATGTACCAAAGGAGAGAATTTGCAGAATCATGCACGTAGGATATGTGTGAATAGACTTGTTTAGAGCACAATTGTGACTTTAATAGTCAGCGATTACAAAGAGATGATGAAACCTGAACTTGTGCTTCATGACTGCCAAAACAGCATTCAGCTCTATGCCATATAAAATCTTAAGAATAAAAGTGCAAAATTGTTGTCAACTGTAATTTCAGAATCTTTGCAATTGACAGTAACTGCTTTAAAAGAAAAAAAAAAAGCATCCTCATTAATGAACTGTGCTGTGATCTCATCTGCATGTAAAGCATAATTTTAAGAAGAATTAACATTTCTCATATAAAAAGAGAATTCCAGTGGCTTTAACAAGCAGTATCATTGGTTTTCCTTGTATCTAGGGGAATCTGAAAAAAAGGTTCCATAGTTTCAGTAGGTGAAACTTAGTTACTGCAACACTCATGAGCCTCTTTTCTATAAAGGTCACAAAATGAAAGCTGGCAGGGTCAGTCCACTAGGTCCTTCAGTCAGAGGCAGGACATATCCTCTACTCTCCAGTGAAATAAACACCCCTGCAAGTATTTGCTCTCACTGCAGAAACAGCAAAATGTTCATTATTATTATTGCAAGGCCACTCCCTATATTATTATTATTTAAAATTTCCTCGTTCTGGAGAAAAATGGGAGTATGACTGCCTTGTTTGTTTGATTAAAGTGCCAATTATTTGTGATTTACATTACAATATGCTAGTGTCATAATACTAAGAAGGATGTGTAAAAGTATCACATGAGCTTGCATCTGAAGCAATCAAAACTGAAAAATAGAAAACAGGGCAGGACAGGAAAGAAACTTCAATTTGTGTTTTTCCTACTTTTAATCTGCTTTTTTCAAATAAGGCTGGATGAATCAGAAATGAGGCAGAAGACAATGCAGTGAAAATATAGCCACTGAAAAACATTAAAATACTAAAAAATACCTCAAAATCGAGCTCGTAACTCGTAGGACCTTTGAGAATCTTCCTGTTCTTTCTAATTGAGGTTTTGAGCTTTCTAGGGCATGTATTTTCAGCATTTCTCTGTACTTACGAGGCTTTTTCCTTTAAATCAAAAGTTGACCTACTCACAAAATCACCAAATTCTAGCATACAGAAGTTTGCTCAGAGTTATGAAATACTGAATATTGCAAAACTGAGAGACTGGACAATATTAGTTTGAAATCCATAGGATTTAAAGGCAGATATGCCAAATCAGAAGGAGGGAACTGAAGTAAGGGAAAAAGAAAGTAACCAATTCAGAGATGGAATGTGTAATTTGCCCCATCTATGGTTTACCTTGGCCACAAGGAACAGATACCTCATACCTAAAAACCAGCACAAAGATCTTCTTAAACCTTTTTTTTTTTCAAGCACTGCTTCAACTCCTTGTCCCTGGTTCCTCCATTTAGGGGTGTGCAGAGCTTTCAGGTGTTTCTTTTCTTGGCTGCAGTGTGACACTCTGCATGTGGCCTCTTCAGTTGTCCTTGTCTTTGAGCAGAGCCCTCACCTCCTCCCTTTGCTGTGTCCTTTTCCTGTGAGTCTTGGGGCTTCTGCCAGAGTGCACCGTGTTCCAAAGGATGAGTGGCTGTGCTGGGGACACCAGCACTGCTGTTGGAAGCACTGGGGACACGTTGTGCTTGTAGGATAGAAGAGGTGAAATAGTGGAGCAGGCTGGTGACAGCAAGACGAGTCACCCTGCTGCGTTGTTGTAGTAGGAAGTCAAGGAAGCAGGCTTTCTGTGAAACTTCAAAAGAATGACAGACCAGTTTTCTTCTATTCTAGATGCTGCTGTGTGCCTCTAAACTGGAGAAATCCGCTTCTTGTGAAATACCGTGGTGTCCTGTAAAGAGCATCCTGACTCAGTTTCAGAAACTTTCTCTGATAAAGCCACTAGAACCCCTGTGATCTACCCAGAGAAGGGAAAGGATGAGTAATTAAGAGGCAGCACTACTGACACAAACACCTGTCTTGGAAGGTATCAGACCCAAAACTCTGTGAAGTGCTGCATGAAGTACTTGATATGAGACATTGCGGAAGTCCAGGCTGCTGCAGATTGCTATTCTGATGGGCAGTAATTGTGATTTTGAAGCAGTGATAGAGCAAGCCACAGCAGGCTGCAGTGTTCATAAACTGTGATGTTCTTTGGATCACTGAGACACAAAATGTTTTCTGTTTTACAGAAGTTGATTTCAGTAACATAATCTCGTTTTGTTTTATAATATCCTGCTGGGAAGCAACTCTACCCCATGAGGGGTGTGGTTAAAATAGCTCAAGGCCTGCTGTGATGGTGCCAAAATAAATACCACTGTTTGTACAAATGATTCACATGTTGTCTTTCACAGGGTGGAGAAAGATGAAAAAGAATCAATAGTTTTACCAGATAAATTATATTTTTGCTCAGGAAGTATACCTGTCTAAATAGGCTTTTAAGAGAGACGGGGAAATAGTGGTCATACTTTTCATCTTTAGTGATGGTACCAGAATGATTTAAAAAATGTATTTCATAAAACAGCTTGAGGTCATGAAGTGCAGACAAAGTGGGTGATAAATATGTGTATATAAATAAGTTACTTCTCTGATTATTTAAAGCAGTAAAAGTTACTGAAGCTATATACTCAGCTGATGAAAATTAGGTTGGCATAATTGGCTTAAGTTAGGTTTTTTGGTTTACTCTGATTTTCATCGTCAGATTTAGTGGCTGTAGCTTTTAATCAAAGCAGGACAAGAAGAAGAAAACTGATGTGAGCTCCTTGCTCTTTAGCTGTGGAGAAGCTGCTAAAACAGGGTTGTTTGTTTTGCTATATAATCTATGTGCCATCTTTTAATACTATTACCTAGAAAACCCCCAACCAAAACAAACTCAAAGAAAGCAACATGAAAAGGATGATGGTGATCTTCTCTCCTGGTTGGCAAGCAAGTATAAATCAATAAGAAACAGAATTTAAAAACTTGTCAAGTTGGTTTTGGAGAGTGCAGAGTTTCTGCCAGCCGGGGCAGGGAGGGCCTGTCCAGGACCCTCCTGGTGGGGCTGCTGCCTTGCCTCTCCAGGCATGAATATTGTCTCTAGCAGCCCCAAGCCAGTTTCCTATGTGAGGAAAAGGCAATCTATAATGTAATTATGTTCCTATTAAAAAAAATATATATATATCTCTGACTTGAATGGAAGTAGGAATATGGAAAAAGTTCTGCTTTTCCATTTGCCTTGCCTGTGTGCAGTTTCAGGGTTACTTTACTACAAAATTATTGGATTTTATTTCATTCTCGCTTCACTTTAGAATGTTGTTGGTTTTGGTACGTTTTTGTATATACTATGGACTGTCTCTTATGGCATTAATGGACTTAGGAATATAATAGAAAATTTTGTGTTGCAGAAGCTTAGTTAACCTGTTACTCTTCAAAATTTTGTTGTATTCAAGTCAATGAAAGACAAGAATTTTACTTTAAAATCTTTCTGTTGCAAGATTTGAAGGCTGAGGCAGGTTTATTTGAGGCTTTTGAGAACTGGAAATATGTGTGGGGGTGGTACTCCTGTCTTGAACTTAACAATTTATGAAAAGAAGACAACTTTCTGCTTGCAACCTTTTAAGATGGGGTTTTCTGTCCATGAGTTTCTATTAAAAGTCTGACATTCATCTTGGCTCCATCTGTGGAGTCTCTGAACTAGGTGAAAGTGTTGTTTCAACCAGTAATATAATTATTCCATTATGATCTTTCCTTAAAAAAACTTGATAAAAGTAATGGGAAAATAATTCGTGCACAGAGCTTATCACATATGTCTTCACAGGCATTGTGGAAGTGTAATGTAGTAGGAGGTTAAACTTGCTTGTGGTGCACTGAATCAATATTTTTGTCCTAACTACTTAATGTCAATAAATCTTTTCATATCCCTTATAAAAAAATCCGGATTTTTTTTTTTGTTCGATAAACAAATATCGAGATACACACACTTTGCAAACTTTTTCCCGAACATGAAATTTCTTATTCTTCCTCTGCTTTTAACCAGAAAGGGATTTAATAAATTCCTACAGTGAGTAACTAAATGCAGAAGTGATGTAAATAACATCATGCTGGTGTAAATTCTAACAGAATCTGATAATGCATGTGGTGCTTGGGGATTCTGAGCACTGAGTTCCTTCTAACTTTGTCTCGTTTCTGTGGGTTACAATGTTTTTCTTTCTTGCATATGTCAGGATTGGTAAAGCAGAAAGAAATAACAAATAGCAAGTAACCAGGTCAAGTGACAATACTTCATTTTAAATCCTTATTTTTATTTGCTGTTCTGCTGGAGCACCATCCCTTGGTTCAGCTTGGAAATTACACCAATGTTCACGAGCTTCCTCACACCAGTGCAGGGTTTTAAATTAAGGTCTATGAAGGGATGACAAGAATCTGCAGGTAAGTGGTGTTGCTTCTTGGCCAGAATCAAAAATCAGAAATTTTATATATCTTTTTTATGACAAGCTCAAAGAGACAGAGAATGATAGTATGAAAGTTTATAGATCACTTTTGATGTCTTTGTTAGGCCTATACAAAGTAGAGAATTTTAGGTTTTGTGAAGTAATTTATGTGACAGCTATACTAATATTTGAAGACTTTATTCAACAAAGACAAAATCTTGAAAAAAAGGAAAAAAAGAGTCATGACTCTGTGTATGAAGTCTGCCTATGCTTCTTCCAAGGCAGAGATCAAGGAGGACAGAAAACTTCTGATCTTTGGGTGAGAGCTGAAAGAAAGCCATGGTGAGCACTATGTGGATGTTCACTATGAGCTGCCAGACTCAAGGTCTGGGTGAAGCTGTTGGTAAGCAGGGGACAGGGAAACCCAAGGCACATGGTGGTGAGAGAGGGGCTGGAGCTGGGAAAGGAGTACAGTAGGGTACAAATCAGTCACATTCCTTAAATCAAATTGTGTCTCCTTTTACTTAATAATAGAGAACAGAGATTTTAAGAAAAGATACTTTTTAAAGATTTGATTGTACCTGCTAGGTAAATTCTGGCTGATTATTATTAAAGTCAGAAGTAGTTTGAATAAGGACAGCTAAAAAATTATAGCATCTGTGATTTCTGGAAAGGTTCTTACCTTCCAGAGCAGAAACAGCCTTATCCTCCCAGGCAAACAAAATAACTCCAAAATATGCAGTAAAGGAACCAAAGCATTTCACAAAGATAGTTTTCAACTGTCACAGAAAGCTCCTAAAGTACTTTTGCTGAAAGGCTGGTCCAATTGAAAAAAAACAAACAAACCAGTTACAGTGATTTAGCAGATCTTATAAAGAAAATAATTTTAGTATACTCTGGGAGAGCACAATGTAGCTGAAGTTACTTGGAAATCCATACCCAGAGGGTTGCTTGGTCATCCAGATTCAAAATGGAGGGCAATGTTCAACAGTGCTGTTACTTGTTTTGGGTCTGGTTATTTTCTGTGTCCACTTACTCATTTTTTAATGAATTAGCTAGAGGGCTGAATAGTGTGACAGCTTTTTAAATCTGAAACATATCTGGGAGAAAATTTGGATGCTTTGGAGGATGGAAATAGAATCCAAAAATTATATTGAAAAATTGGAGAAATACTCTGAAGGTGATGGATGAAGTCTGATGATTATGCTCTGTGGGAGAGAAAGCAAGAACAGCTGGGTATCAAGTTCTGCAGGAAGCAGAAGTGGCCTTCTAGTGGATCATGACCTGAACATGCCTTTAGTTTGTCTGAGAGGGCAAACTTGCTAGTTTTCCATGGCTGGAAAGAATTTTCACTCGCGCTCTAGGGGAACATGATCCTGGTAAGGCTGTGAGACTCATAAGCACAGCAGTGCACCCTGCCAGATGCATGAGGTAACTTTTGTGAGCTCCTGAGCCAGCCTCAGCTGCAGTGTGGTTGTTTGCACACTGCAGTTCAAGACTGATACAGACAAAAAGAGAGAGTCTGCAGAAAAGGAAAGAGAACTATTTGGTATAGAAATAGAAGCTTTACAAAGAAGAATTGGGAAAGACTGAAGAGGGACATCTCTTCAAGGATATAAAATGCTGCTGCACACCAGAAGGGAATGAGCTATTCTCCATCTCTACAATGAATAGGACAGGAAATAATTATAGATTTCTGCAAGAAAAATTGATGGCGGGAAGGAGGATGAATACAGTTGGTGCAAAAATGAGAGTCTTGATGTGGGAAATGGTTGCCTTTGTCAGCTGTGGAATGGCAGCAATGGAGACTTGCAGAACAGAAACCTGTCAGGAGTGGTGGTGGGGCCCAGCAGAACAGTAGATGACTGCTTGAAATGTCTTCCAGGCAGGGGTTTAAAACATCCCTTTATAATTTTTACAAGTCTCTAAAGAACAGAAAATTAAAATGCACAGTTTTGGGAAGCCCACACTCTCCTCTTTCATTGCTTCTTAGTGTCTTGGTGTCCTGGGTGCTAACTTTTACCTGGTAAACTGATTTTACTGACGTGGTGCTGGAGCTTTCAGTGATGGAAATGGAATCTCATAGAGTTTTTTCCATTTACATTTAACCTAAGGGTCAGTCTTCCTGTAATCACTACTTTAATTTGCACAAGGAATATTGAAATCAGAAACTTTGAATTTACTTTGCAGTGTTTCTATACTTCCTTTCATAAATAAATTCAAGCAGAATTTGCCACATCCAATTTTAATAATTAAACATTATGCATCTTAAGCATTATCTATATTTTTAGTTGGGATTTTTTTCAAGATTTGGAGTTTCTATAAGTTACTTATGTTCTAACATATCTGGTCTAATTTTGGCTTAGCAATTATTGTTTGTTTTTGTTGAACATTATGATGAAAGATGAGGGAAAACTCATCTTTTGAGCCGATTGTATGAATCTGATAGATTTGCTAATCAATTTCAGTTAAGGATATATCATTAGACAATAAGTCTGTCAAATGCATTCAAAAGCTTGACAAAATCTTTTTGTACAAACAAGTGATTATAAATGGGCAGCTATTATCTGGCATAGAGGCAGGGATCTATGTCATGCAGAACAGCAAATCCACATTTTTATGAAAAGATTATTTCATAAAAGCATCAGGTCTTGGTCTTTATGACATTTTATTACCCCATGCTTTTCAAATCAACATTTAGTTGGACTTGGTAAATATTGTTTATTTAGTCATTCACAACATGCATGAATCTGTGTTCTCATGGAGGCAGTAATGAATTCATCATAAATGATACAGAGTTTTGAGCATATTTTAACAGAAATAACCACAGTATACAGTCATTTAAAAACACATTTGCAAAATACTGTTTTGCAACCAAAATGAAATGCTAATGCTGAATATAGACACAATATTTCACATATGACAGATTCCACTTTTGCTTCTCAGTTTCTAACATTATTGTTGCAAGTTGTCGTGTGTAGCTGAGTGCTTGGTGATTGTGAATCCTTGTGATGGTGCATTCAGTTCTGCAATGAGCTTTGCACTTAGAGGAGTTGAGTAATACAGAGTGTTGGTTTCTTGATTCCTCTTATGTTGTTTAAATATTGGGAGGAAGCAGAAGTTCATTAAACTTAGGGGTCTCTCAGTAGATGTAGAGCAGGTGGGTTTTAAAATTTGGAGGAAGGAATGCATATTCAGAGAGAGTGAGAAAAACACTTTCTGTGAAAAACACTTGGAGAAGAGGGAGAAAAGGGAGGGTTTTTCCCCACTAATCCAGAACCTAATTTGCTGCTGGAGGTTTAATCATATCCTTGTGTCTCAGGTAAATGTTAGGATGGTTTTACTTCACTTTCTAAAGCAGGCACAGACAATTTGGAAGAAGGCTTACCTTCCTGGAGCTGGTCACAGTTTTACCTCATGGACAGGCTTACCTCATATTCTGGTTTGCTCTGTGGGCCTTTTGGGGTCAGGTGAGTGAATCTCTACCAGCTGCTGACCACAAACTGCACTTTACAAATCTAGGTACTGATAACCAAACTTAGAGTAACACACATTTACAGCACACAACAGTGCCAGTGTGTTTCTGGCAGTCTCAACACAATGCAGTCATGCTTTGCTTTTGTGCACATGAGGTAGTTTGATGGGTCTCTTGGTGTCCCATTTTTCCATACTTTTTTCTGATGTTATTGATCAGATAGTAAGTTTTACTTTATCTGCTAAATAATACCTGAAATTAACAAAACTATTCCTACTTTCAACTCTTTTAAGTACGAAGACAGACAGATCTAGTTTATGTATATCTGTTTATTCTTTAAAGTGAATTTATATTTTAAAGGAACTGCAGATTTGGAATTAATTTAAATAACCAGTAGACATTGCTGCTGGCTCTGCCAAAGACAGGAGCAGACATATTTCTCTGGCTGTTTAAATAAAGACGAGTCTAGGTCCAGAAGTTCTTAATAGGGCCATTTTGGAAGCCTGCCTCCTGTCTCTATTCCCCAAAAGTTGTATTTTGATTTTAGTATTCATAACCAGCCATTGATTTTTCCAACCTAATTTCCTCCCTGATGTATTTAATATCAAGCCAGATCTGCCATCTATCTACAAATCACCCTGGCTTTACAAGCCAGCTCTGCCATCCATCTACAAACCATAATGGCTTTAGTCAGGAAATTAGAAGTAGGCTGAATTTTTTTTGAAAGTAAAGGATTCTTAAACCACTTACTTCAGCCCTCTCTCATGACTCAGCTTGTGTTTCTATTTGTTGCGGTTCCTGGCTCATGGACTTCATCAAGTTATAACATACAGCATATTGTAGTTGATTCAAATTCTGGCTATTAGAATGGTTGGTTGCATTTTTTCTTTTTAAAGAAAGAGTCTTCCTTTTTGGGTAAAAAATTCTAGAAATATGCATTTAATGACAAGACAGAGTCAAAATCAATTGCATTAGAAGAAGGAAACATATAGTATAACAACAGTACCTCTTTAATAATGAACAGGAAGCTATTTAAAATTAATTACTGATAATTAATGACTATAATTATGTCCTGAATTTCCTTGCTATGATAAACTCTATAATCAAAACCTTGTTCTTTGTAAAAGTCCTCTCAAAATATATTGCCAGAAGTAAAACTGAAGTCATAGTAAGAATAAAAATATTGAAGATCAATGATCTTAATTTCTGACAGATTTTGAAGATGGTTCAAAAGCATCACGATTATTCCAGTTATGCATATGCCAAAGACTCGGCTGAGAGTGTATTCCAGCCATACAGGGATGATCCATCACCTTTGCCTTTGCTGCTGAGAGCAGAAATTTATGAAAATCAGCATTTGGGGATTTACATGGACTCACTGTGCCCTAAAAATTCAATAGCAAATTTCAGATGCTCTGCTGATATTGATTAATGTTTAAGATCACCCGATAATTATGCTGTTACTATTATGTATTAAGCTTATAATACTTAATATAGAATATTCCTCAGCATAATATATACAATCTCCTGTACTCATGCTTTGGTTTCATATGACAGTATATTTTTATGCTACTTTGGGGGTGGAAAGACCAGAGAACTACTTTTAGAAGAGGTAGGTATGCACCCAGATGGATTTTCTAAAGCATCTGAAAAACAGCAGTCTTACCTTTGAACTTTGAAAGATTTTCTAGATTTGAATCTCTTGTTGGGGCTATCTTCACAAGTTTTAAATCTCATAGGGTGATAATTCCTAAGGGACAGATTCTGTTTATGTTTCTGATGTTATTGCTGGGAAAGGCACTTTCCCCTACACATAGCTCATCTCTGTCCTATTCAGTAGGGTGCCCTGCAGTGTTCACCCGTTGAAACTCCTGAGTACAGAGCTATACATTGTCAAAGAGAATTACCTTGAGCTTCTGCACATAGATTAAAAAATAGAAGACTAAATTGTAGAATTCTTAGCTTAGGAAAAAAATCCACCCTCTAAATAAAATGTCATTAAAGTCTCAAAGTCTAAAAAACTGTGTCTGAGATATTAAGGATCAAGAAAGGTATCACCTGAAAACAGCTAAGAATGATTGAGCAGATGGATCTATGCACCTGGACTACCTGAGCATCAATACCAGGCATTACCAGGTAATGTCTGTCCGTGGAGCAAATCAGCTGTAGGAGGCAGCTTTTTTGAGGGGGCTGTTGTCCTTCCAGTATTTTTCCTGAAAGACCAGATATTCTTGCTATTCCTTTTGATGATGATCTCATGATCATTGCATATTTTTGCTTGTACTTATTGCTTGTGTGTACAACTTTTGCACTCCTTATAAACTAATGATGTCCTACAGAGATATTTACAAAGATGACTCAGTTTAGTTGTATTTTGAACAGATTTCTCGTAATGTATCATTTATAGTGAAAGGAGAATTCATCTGATAGAAAAAGAAAGCTGATGCTCTACAAAATGTGCTTTGCTGCCAAATCCTTCATGCATATGGACTGGCTCTATGTTTTGACAGTGTGTGAGGGGAATACCAGATGTCAACTAATCAATGTATACAGCACTCCAAAAATGTTTCTTTACCAATAAATCTTTTTCTTTTTTTTTTTTTTTCCCTCCCCTATTGTGTGAGCTACTGGGATGAGCTGTTCAACAGCTCCATTTATTATTGGTGGGGCTGTATCCTGAACTGAAAAGGAAGAGACCATACTGGAAAGAGAAGTTTTGTCTCTTTTCCTTAGGAGCATGAAGTCTTGGGGAATTAGATTAGTGTTGAAAAAGCACCAAGTGAAGGTTTAAAATGTTGTTATAAATCACTATGTAAAAAGTCAGTCATGTACAACGCCTCAGGATTTATAGATCAGAAGTGTAAATTTAAAGCAAGTTAAAATTTTTCCATATAGGTAACAGAGCAGTGGACTTCAAATCAGTTGGCTCTACACCAAAAAGTTTGAAGATTTTAAATATTTATCAAGATGTACCTTTTAACCTTCATTCCTACTGCAAAGCAGCCTAAACTCTGTCCAAATCATTAAATTAATCCTTAGTGGCCTCTTCAAAATCAAAATTTCATTTCTTTAGCATGCAAATTATACTATTAATGCCTGAAAATATACAGTACAGAAAAACCCTCATTCACCTGTCTATTTTGGTCTGGTCTGAAATCTTCATCATTGTTAAACTATAGACACATTATATAAAATGTAATTTTAAATTAATTATTGCAATGAAATGGCAAGAACTAGCTTTATTTGAAGGATAAAAAGATTACTCTTTTTATCTGCTGTATGCTGCTGAAAGGCATATATGTGGACAGTGTAAACTGAATTAAGTAAGAGGAAGAGATAGGAAGATATGAAAGATTTTACTATGACTTTGATTCTGCAATAAGTTTTGGGACTGCCTCTTTTAACACAGTTCAGGAGGGTCAGCTTTAGAGCAGGGCTACTGAGTGCTTCCCTTGCTTAGAGAACTTGGTGCCAGGGGAACCCTGGGGGTCACCCTGGCTCCGGCTCAAGTGCCCTGGTTCACCTCCTGAACTTCCTTGGGTTTTCAGCAGCAGCTGCTCAGTGAGAGGACTTGTAGGTTCCCCATCAAAGTGCCTGGTGCCCATGGCCGTGTTAAACTGGTTTTTGTAAGCTCTCTGTGAGTGCATCTTCCTGGGGGAGCTGAGCTGTGTGCACAGCTCTGCTGATGCTGCAGCTCTCCTGGGCAGCCACGCCTGGGCTCTGCTGGTGCCTGGCTCATGCTGCTCACCCATCCTGCACCTCCCAGCCCTGGCTACACAGCCTGGATGTGACATTAGTGAAAGGTGGCACTGGGTGTCTGCCACCTTCTTGTCCAAGCTTGGGTGGACACCCAAGGCTGAATCTGGAGCACTCCAAACCCAGCAGCCAGAAATGTGAAAGCCTGGGCTCTTGTCATGACCTGGAAGGGGAGCTGAGCAGTCCTTGCACCTGCTGCTGCCCTTCTGGATGCCAAAACAGAATCATGTTACACTGCTTTTCTCCTGGCTGTTGCCTTGTTTTTAGGGGACATGGGTGGCTGAGGGATGGCCTTGGGCAGGAGAAGTGCTCTGCCCACAGCTATCCACAGGCAGATGTCAGCAAGGAGCTGGGAACTGCAGCTTCTGAGAGCGTGCACGAGGTCTGGGCAGTCTGGAGCGAGGGCAGTGCCTGAGACCAGCCCAGGGATGTGCAACTCCAGCAGGCAAACCCCTCCTGCTGCTGTGCTGCTGGTCATGCTCACTTTGCCTTTCTCTGTCCAGACTGGTCTGGCCACTTTGGCTTTTCTCCATTTGGAGATATATTTTAAAATATCTTGCTATGCTGAGTTTGGAAACTTTTTGATCATCTGCTGTAAATTTAAAGTCCAGGCAGGACCAAGGCCAAGCTGGGATCCTGTCACTGTCAGGTCCTTAAGTTTTCATGCAGTTAAAATGAGTAAAGATGCTGATGTGAATAATTGAATGGTGAGTGGAGAAGAGGCTAGTGCTGAGTAACCTGGAAGACATCTTTTATTAAATGGGCTCCTGTTCTGTTTTTGAGACAGGTTCCATAATTTGGGAAGCTTTAGCTCAAACCTAGACAGCCTGTGGTCAGTTTTGGCTGCTGAATGAAAAGAGAAAGGCCTCATGGAGTTACTGTGAAACTGAAAATACTTTAATACCTTCAAGAAGAGTTGGAGTTGAAATGCTTCAGTACTTCAATACTTTATGATTTTAGGGAATTACCATTTACTTTAGAATCAGAAATCTATGTGTTGTATTTTTGTATGCCAACTTTCCTTCAAATATTTACAATGCTTTCAAGATAAGGTGAACTAGAGAAGTGTTGAACTAAACAAGGACATCCAAACAAGTGCTTGTTATGGTTGATTGCTGCTTTTGTTCCACATCATGTGAGCAATATTTTGACATACTGTAAAATAATAATACTTCAAAATACTTAGCTCAGTAATCAAATCTGTTAATATTTCTTAACTTATTGATTTTTATGTGATAACAATATATATTTTTCTCTTCTGTCACAAAAATAATACCAAGTTCTGTGGTAGTCTAGAACACAGTGAGCTGGAGAAGAGCAGAGAGGGGATGATTGGCCAGGAAAATGTTCTGGTGCTCTCCAGCCAATACCCAGCTCCTCATAGACCACAAGTATGAGGTCACAGCTGATGCAATTGTGAGAATGTTTGTGATGGTTCTCTGCTCTCTGTGCTGAGGTGATCCCACTGGGGAGATTTTTTTACTAAATAGTTACTTGCATATTACGTTTTGAAGTGTCGTGTTGGATGGAAAGGATTTTGGTTATTGTTTTACCACATAAATAATTTATGAAGACCTGAGAAAAATGGTTCTTAGTTCTGTTCCCTAATAAAGTATTCTTAAACAAAAGCTAATTATAGTGGTTTTGGTCTCAAATATGCACACACAGGTAAGCTCAATATTGTTTTGGTAAGCATATCTGTCAATGAATATACAGATCTAAGAAGGATGTAGATATCAGAGCTGAGCAGTCTAATCTGTAGAATCATGTTCCTGCTGGAAAGTAGGCATTTCTTGTTAATGGAAACTATTGAAATTACATTTCTGAGTTATTGACAAAATAAGAAAAGTAAATGTATATTTGATCACATGATTTTTTTAAAAATAGCTTTCTTTTACTCATATCCACAGATCAATGAAAGATACAGAAAAAGATAACAGCTATTGTACTTACAGCAGGGAGGTTCCTTCAAGCTCATCCTTTCCACAAAGCAAGCAAGCAACATTTTTTTACATTTGTTTATACTTATGAAATAATCTTTAAAATATGATATGTGGTAACATGTTAGCAAGTCAAGCTATATATTAATAAAAATACTTTGAAAATCTTATAATATTTGGGTATGAGGAAAAATACTAATTTAGTTTAAAGATTGACATAAAACAGTCCTCTTGTTTATTTCTGATCCCAGATTTAACTGTGTAATGGATTACCATTCAAAATCTGTGCTTGTCTGCATTCTGGGGTCTTGGAGATAAAAGAGGCAGACTCACGTCTGAGATCTGGGAGTTATGGTTTTTGCCCTGTAAGATCACACTGATGGCTCAGTTATATTTTTCTGAGGATGCAATGCTGTTTGACAAGTTTCACAACTCTGAACAATCACTCCAAGCTCTTTAGGCCCCCACCCTGCACTCAGGCTGAGCAGTGATTGCTGAAGTTGAGCCACTGCTGGGGGAGGACACTGTCACTGCTGCCCTAGGAACATTTCCATCCCTGGCCTTGTGCTGATGTTTCTCTACATTTTGATAATTTAGGATTGTTTAATTCACACACAGCTTCCATCAGAAATGTCTAGGTAAGGAACAGCACCAGATTTCTGTGAGGGTAAGAATCTGTGGTGGAAAAATGCCCTCTGAATGCTGCTGCTCTGCTGTGGGTTGGGGGGATACAGAGCAGAATGGAGATGTACAGATTGTATATATTGCCATAGAGGCCGTGGTGAGATGGACCATGGGTGAACTGAGGTTTCAGGCAAAGCTACTGAACTTTTCAATCATGCTGTTCCCCTCTCCTGCTCTGGGGACAAAGCTTTCTGTAGAAGGAATTTAAGAAAATTGAAGGAAAGCAAAGGAAAGGAATGATCTTTGATACCACATGGTTCCCAGCAAATAATTTCACTTGAAGTTACAACTCTTTGTTGGAAAGACCTAGTTTTGGGAATCTTAAAGCTGTAATCAGAGGAGCATCTGAACTTTTCTAATTTTTTTCTTTAGCTAGCATGGAGATAAAGCATATTACTCCAGGAATAAATTTAAAGCTTTGAACAGGCTTGATATAAAAATAATTTATAAATTTCAGCAATATTTCCCTAGTTGATCAACAAATACTAAATTCAAGTTAGTTTGAAAAGAGTGTCAGCATTCTTTTGTGGAAATCAATGGAATTAAGCTTTTCTTTTAACTTCATTTTTCTCTGTCTGCAGAGATATTTACAAATTTCTAGGAAGATAAGCATGATGGTAATTAATTAAAAAAAAGAATGGGGAAAACCTTATTGATGAGAATTTTGATCATTAAGGAGAATTTTTCATAGTCAAGGTCTTGTTCTATAAAGTGTTGGCTTTGCAGTGTTCTATTGAATCATGGGGAAACCACCATATGTCCCTGAGTTTCATACCCTTTATATATCTAGAATAATCATCCTCCCACCTACTGCCTTACAGTTTGCCAGAGATGCTCTGCTTTATGTAAATATAATGCTTTGTATTATACTTTACTTTTAATGTAAATAATGTAACTTACTGTGTACCAATACACAGAGTCAGATTGACATGCTACAGCCTAGATAAATAGCTCATACCAATAGCCCTACTGAAGATAGCATCTGCTATCCATGTGAATCACTTCTGTGTAATTTGGCCATTTTTCTAACACTTGTACAGTTAGCATGCAATATGTCAGAGTACCAGGAGCACATGTTAGTATTATATAGGAATATTAATTCATGCTAACCTGTGGCTCCATAATATGTATTTCTGTAATGCCTCTTGAATGGATAAATGAAAACTTGAAGAGATTTTACAAAGATCAAGTAGGTGAAGCTCAAGACCCTGGTCTGTGATACCTAGTACTATTGAGCTTTGTGGATAAGGAAACATCTGGAGAAACATGGAAAATTCTGTTCTGCCAGCAGGCAGGAGTGAGACCTGTGTGATTTGCCCAGAGAGTCACAGGAACCTCTGGCAGAGCTGGGAAGAGAAAGTAAATCTGTTCCAGTGACCAGGGGAGAGGATGACTGAGGCAACCTGTCCCAGTCCACAGATGTTTGTGGATGTGTGAAGGTTCCTCTTTCACTGAGCACACACTGAGGGAAAGTTAACTTTTATTTCCCCTGCTTTTTTTATTTCCTCTGCTTTACCACAAAGGGGTAAATGGGATTTAAGAGTTAAAACTTCCAGATTTTTTTCTGTTGAGCTAACACCTGTCACCATCTACATATGCCTACTAGTACTATAAGTCAGTCTGTAAGCTACCTAAGGAATTTTGGTTTAGATCTTTGTGTGTTATTGTGAGGATCAGTGATTTTTGGGTCCAGGATCTGCCTCAACCACAGGTTACTTTTTGAGATTATTTTTCAGGGAAAGAAAATGAGGTTTGCATTGTTTCATCATTAGTGAAGTTGTTTGCATATTTATCTGAAGCTGAAAGTTTTAGTAATATAGTCAGTCAGTGCTTATATGTTAATTACAGAGTTGTGGGAATACTAAATTAGCTTATCCACAAATATAAAAGGATGTATAATGGGCACTCATTGGTACAACAGCAAGACAGTCTTATGAATTAAGATTTCAATTTCAAAGTATTTAGAAATTAAATAGGTATTCTCTTTTAATTTTCCCTGAAAATAATTGTCACAGGCATCACAATGATCAGTGTTTTCATAAGAAAAAATATTAATTACTTAAAAGAGCCTGCTGGTTCCTTACTAGACCTTCCAATCATTCTTTCTAGTTTACACAGTCTATTACTCTAGAGGGTGAAATCCAGAAGTCTGCACTCAGTATTTATGCAGTTTCAATTGAAATCAAATCCCCAGCAGCTTCAGTAGGACTTTTACCTAAACCAATTTCTGAATAAGTACTTCAGAATCTGGACCCTAGTGGAAATATGTAATCTGAATTTAAAAAGAATTGCTCTGAGTATACAGAAAGCTATAACGTTCAGCAGCCAAAGAAGAGAATTCAGAGCATCCTAGGTTTTAAATTATTAATTCCCAGGAATTTGTTATCCTCTACTTTCTTTCAAAACTTTTTACTGCAAAAAGGATTATTCTTGGTGGCACGTTTCTGCCAGTGCCAGTGACTGCTTGCAGTGCTCTTCCTCAGTGGGGGGGTCTGGTTACTCTTTGCTAAGCAGTCCCCTGCTTGTGCCACAGAACCCCAGCAAATCCCAGGTCAGCTATAATTTCTTGTGGTAGATGAAGGAATCATCCAGGAATAAGGCTTGGTCCTTATGAGTCAGCACATAGCCAGGGCTCCTCTGTGCACCTCAGGTGAAGGCTGTGTTTGCACACACTCAAACTTTAAATAAAGTACTTGAATAGTAAAAATTATGATAAATATTATTGGAGCATATGATAATGCTTCTGTATTTGTTGTTGCCTGCTGTATTTAATGTCTATTTGATCTTATCTAAGACTAAGCAAGAATGGAATTGTGCAACATGCATATTTTGTCACCCTTCTTTGAACTTGTGTGTCTTCTATGTTTTCAAGCAGCAGTAATTTGGCTAGAAAAATATTCCTTTGGGTGAATTACTTTTTCCACAATAGTCTAAAATAAGACCAGATTAAAATGGAATTTCCTTTATTGAGTTTCTTTGGCTGAGGCAGTATTGACTATGGGCAATACAGCCCTTGTCCAGCTAGAAGAAAAAATTAATATGGGTGACACATTTATACAGAGCCCTATCTGGGTCACCATGTTACTGATTTGATCAACTGATGGTATCCAAAAAACTTCTTTCCCTTCTTTGCTGCCTTATGAAAGCATGTTCTCTCTGAGTAATTGCCTCATGTAGGTCCAGCCTTTTCCCAAAGTTAGGGAAGAGAAAGGCATACAATAGTAGGATGAGCACAGCCTATGCATATTTGTTTAAGAATTTAAGTCTAAACCTGTTGGTAAAGATAACAAATTTTAAAGCCAGTGTGCTGTATTATCCAGGGAACCATATGGTGCTAACAACTTTATTGCTTGGATCAGTCTACCACTCAGATGACAAGCAAGTAAAGAAATGGAACTTGATCATTTGTGAAGTTAGGGAGAGTTTGATCAGAAGATATAGGACCTTTGCTCCCTGCCTGATACTTTCTACAAAACCTCTGCATTTTGAAAAGTCTCATACTGAGACTTAACATCTTTGAAAAGGTGTATTTAGAGAAGTAAAGAACTATAAATGTGAGAAAATGGAAAGAACCCCCCCAAATTAGAATAGTCTCTGAGGGCATGTGGGAAAAGGCCTTTATTTCTAGCCAACAATTGTGTTTTATCTTATGATGTTCTTAGTAGTTCTTTCAATCCCCTTGGTCTTAAATAATATCAGTACTACAATACACAATCATCCAATGCACATTAGGAAGCTGTAAAAAAATAACTGCCTTCTTCATATGTTTTCTAATAAATTTAGAAGTGTTCTCCATTCCTTAGTACAAATAAAACAGGGGAAGATAGATTTTGAAAAGAAAGTAATTTTTCAAAATTGGGTGTTTAGTCAGCTGATAAAGTCAGATTAGTCTGTGTGGGTTTCTCTTTTGGCAGCATAGGGAATCCTCCATAATGACCCAAGCAGTTTTTGAGCAGTCACAGTTTCTTGTGCCATTCCTTCTGAACACCATCTTGTTCTGTACTGTAATCAGTTAAGAAAACCTTTGAAGTACAGAAGTGAGGCACAAGGATTGGAAATTTACTGGTCATTTTTCATTAGCTACTTCTCTGCAGTATGGAACAGCATCACATAATGGCCCAAAACTGCCTAAAGCCTGTCTAGTAGGTAATGTAGGTGGCACAAAATCCAAGGAGTTAGTATGCTGAGGGAGACTTTGATCCAAAATGGGAAGGCAGTGCATGAATTCTTAAAATCATACTTTTCTCTTGTTTTCTATAGGTAGGCTGGGGATATTTTTAAAATCCTCCCACCGGCCTGCCAAATCACAGGATGGAGTTACTCAGTGTCTCCTTTCCATTGAATGTTTTGCCACATGCAAACTTTCATCTTCTGTTTTAGTGTACATTTGTGTACTGCTAGGCTTACTTTCAAAGGTAGGTATTTTGCTAACATATGAAACTGTAAGGCAACTTGATCATAGAAATGTCAGAGTTGAGAGTCCCAGGTCTAATGTCTTTGTCTAGTGGTGCATTTGTTATCATCACACATCATGGTATGGTGTGATGATGATAGGAATTGTTTTTTATCATTTTATGCCCTGCAAATTCAGTGCAAAGAAAACTAACTTGCATAGGTTGCAATTATAATGGATTTTTTTCTCCTCATTGTATGTGGATTAGAACCAAGCTGAATTGTAATATCTTTCTTTTCTTTGCATAAGGAATAGGAGAAGGTTAAACATATCCAATAATATTTTCTCTGTGAAAAGAAGCTACCACAGAGTGAATTGCAGCTGCTAATTTGTGACACCAAAAGCCCTTTCATCCTGACTCACAGCTTCAGTGACAATAGCTATTATCCCTGGACTAGTAGTTTACAGTTAATGTCAAAAGCACCTGACATGTTGCTGGAAGCATAAAATAGATCAACTGATAATGAAGATTACTGCTGGTCTACAAAGTTTCCTAATCTAGCTATATTAATAATTCCTTTGAATGCAGGTGATTTTGTCAGAAGGAAACAGTCTGAGTTTAAAGGGATGTTTAAAGGGACATAGAAGGAGATGAGGCTGTTCTGGTGTGTTAGAGTACCAGTTTCAGAGTTTTGGTTAGTTTGATTACTTTGAAATGCCAGCAGGTTGAATTAATTCTCAACTCGTTATTATTGGGTCTCTTTCTGCTGATTTCAATAATCTTACCTAGAAGTAATAAAAAACCCTCTCCAAAACAAACAAAAAAACTAATCAAAACCTGCACAAGCAAGCATGCATATTTTTTTTTTAAAGTTTAAATAGGAAGCTTTGGTATGTATTGAACGAAAATTATGATGGGATATTTCCTCATTTTTCTCTTCTTGGTGTTCAAAATCTTTTTCATAAGTTTTCTGCTGAAGGACTCAGACATAAAATTTCCTTATTTAATGACTGGAAAAATATTAATTAATAGTACTCATAATTTTATTCTTATATTCTCTCAGGTACATTTCACTACTCAATTTCATTAAGCTAAAATATTTCCTGGGTGATACTGCAGGCCACAATGGTTTGATGTATTTCAGTTCCATTTCATTATTACAGGAACCTTCCTTGGGCCGTTCTACCCTGTACCCTCCAATCTTAAATGAAGCTTCTCCAGCTCCAGTAAAGACATAGAATTTAAATGAATAATAGAAAAAATAAATGTGACTTCATATTTTTCCCCATTAGCTTGTGCTGGATAAATAAAAGGTGCTCTGTATCTTGTATCAAGCTGGGCCTATCTCTATAATCCTGTAGTTTCATCTGAGCCCACAGCAAAGGGAGGCAGCACACGCTGAGCTCCGTTTTATGCGCACGCTAATCTCGCTGTGACACATTTACTTTAATCTGTCAATGATTCATGTTTGACACAGACTTGAATTAATGTTAAGAGAATTAAAAGAATAGAAAAACCTTTTATTTTTAAAATAGAGATGCAAAACAGGCAGAGAGTTGAATGCCTCTAGCCAAGACAATATATCAAAGAATGTTCTGTGAGATAGACCCAAAGATCAGGTGCTCTTGCCATGAGGGAGAGGAATTTGTTTGGAGAAAATATATAAATGAATCCAGAAAAACTAAACAAAAATTGCCATTTACACTCCTCCCTCTGGAATGGGAACTGCATGCAATGGACATAACCAAACTGAGGCATAATGAATTAATGCATAAACAATTTCTGCAGCAATCACTAAGCACACCAAAGAAGCCAGACAAACACAACAGAGATATGTCTTTTGTTTCATAAAGAGAAGCTTGGTGCCTGATGAAGGGTCAAATGAAAAAGTGACCAGGTGAAGAGGGAGAATGCTTTCTTTAAAGGCAAGATTTTGGCTTCCACTCTGCAAAAGTGAGTCACATGCTGCTGATGTTGTCATGATCTGACCAGATTTGTGATGTCTCCCTCTCTAAGGGATGATGTTGGAAGCCTTGTAAGTTTCAGATCTACTTCATATTAGTAACTGAGAGGGTCTGTGTTGATACCACAGGTGTTTAGATGGTTACTCTTGCTCCTAGATCCAGCAGGCTGTAACTGGGCAGCGTTCATAGGAGAGAGGAGGATTTACGTGTGTCTTCCAGCCAGAGAACTCGCTTTCAGATTAGCACCATATTAATTTTTCCTTTTAACTAGGTAGAACCAAGACCATGATGATACTATTTATCAGCATATTATTGTTATGCTCCATAAACCTGACACAGGAAACTGGCCTGCCTGGTCATTGGGTGAATGTTTACTGAGCTAAACCCTAAATAATGACTGATGACTTGTATCAGGACAAATATCCAAGTGAAGCTAGGGACAATTTCCCTTGAATAACAGCTTCTGAATTTTGTGTGGAGAAATATTGGTTGGCAGTATTTATGCAAGAGCTATTTTGAGGTTTCATTAGAATTTGAAAAAAAAAAAGCAATGCCTGTCCCCCATGTTTTAACTAGGGAAAAAAGGTCCATACTTTTTAAAAGAAAATTATCATTTTAAATCTCTTGTTACACTATTTTCTTGTCAAGGTTAAAAGAATGGAGCGTGCTGGAGTTGGGAAAGCTCAGTGTTGGTTGGAGTGAAGTCACCAGTGTTGCACTTCTGCACCAGTCACAACTGATAAATTCAAAACCACATCAGGTGAGGTTATTGTACCCTTGACTTGAAATGTGAAAGTCAATACATGTGCAATCACATATCACTGTTAAACCTCTTCCTTGTCAAATCACATATCCCTAATGAGTTTTTAACTGTGAGTTTGGCTGTATAAATTGTCAGATTTCTTCCGCATTCATGCGGTATGAATAGAAAGGTAAAAATATCAATGGTATGGTAACTTCTGCATTTTAGGTTAAAGAAGTGCATATAATTTTCCTTTTTACTCAAAAAGAATTGCTAGCAAATCAAAATAGAAAACATAAGCAAACAGAAGAGGGAATATTTGAACTAGTACATGCAAAATAATTATTCAGCACTGCAGACTACTCTTTTTCAAAGCTTTAAATAATATATGTACAGAGATTAGAAATCCCTGCAAGGAAGTTTTTAATTTTTTCCTGTATGCTTCTCTCCAATATTTTCTTTGAAGCTCGCATGGCATATCTTTTAGCCTAATTCAAAACGGTGTTTTTACATCAAGAACTGCAGCCAAGCCAATACTTTTCCTTAAATTGGTTGTTCAAAGAGAAAAAAATTGTTAAAATTTGTTGTTTAAAAACATTCTGCTTCATGTTAGTCAATGAGCAATCCTCTTTCCTCTCCAAATGTGTACAATGAGAAGTGTAGCAGTTTTGGAAATAAACACTTGTCCATACAATAGATTATTTAAAAAAGATATCTTTGTATTTCTTCAAATGTTGCATTCATTGAAAATATTTTTGCTCTAAAACATGATAAAGAAATAGATATTTTTCTTTAGGTAATGGATGGCCATACAGTGGTTAAAAATCCAATAATTCTTAGTTGGAAAGTACTACTAAATGGCAAAAACTTTTTGAGTTACAAAATTCTTTAGCTGAATTACAAAGTATGTGAAAGAAAGTGCAGAATGATCAGGGGTTAGAAACAAAACTAGAAAAACAAAGGTATAAAGACATACTATATTAAGCCCTGCGGCAGTGCACCTTATTTATACAACAGAGAATGTCTACAGAATAAGCAACCAGCACAACAGAGGTATGACTAATAGATAGGTATGAATCAGTGGTTTTGTATTCTTCTCACACATCTCTCTTCCCAAAAGCAGAGAAAATGAAAGAAACCCCCTCCTGCGCTTTCTCACACATTCATCCTTTTCAAACCTGATGCTCACAGTTATGATAGTTAAATTTTAGCTTTGGGCAGCCCAGGGTACTAATCTTGCATGACCTGTTCCAGATGAAATCATGCCCTTATGACTCATTTGCTTTCCCTAATTTTTTTTTCTCTTTGAGAATCCTGTATCCAAGGACTCTCATAATAATAATAATTTAAAAAACAATCTAGAACCTCTATCTTGTTGCTATAGATATAAACATGAAGAGGTAGATTTTGATATTGTGGAATCTGGATTACGTCTAGATCACGGTTTTCCTGCTTCAATTTAGTTGCATAGAAGGACATTTTCTTAATATCAGGTTTATAACTACCCCTGAGTGCAAATAAATCAATATCTAATTGCAGTACAGTTAAAATAAATTGATACATTTCTTTTTATGGTTCTTATAGGGAGGCAACTACTAAGAATAGAAAGCACCATCTCTTCTATGATAAATCACCCCTAGAAAAACAGGCCTATCCCAGCTCAAGGTGGCCATGAAATCAACATTCCAGCAAGGAGCTTTGTCTCTAAAAGTCCTAGGTATTTTATCACTAATTATTCATGTAGATTCAGATCTTCCACAGGTTTGTTTTTTTTTTTTTTTAATGTAGTACTTATGGGTTACTTGGAGGTACATGTATGGGTTTCAGCCTTTCACAATACCTCCTCACAAAAAAGAATACTTGTATTTTTTATTCGAGAAGATATGTATCACTATAACCAGTTTGTGCCTTAAACGTGCTTTTCTGTGCAACTGGGGTTTGAGAAGGATTCCAGTGATTCATAGGCCTTGTCCTGGATCTTGTACAATAGCACATTAACCTTGGTGGAATATGTTAAAAGAACAGGGTCTTGACCTTGCCAACGTTACTGCATGTGCCAAGCTTCCCCTGAGGGACTCCCTGCATCTCCCCTGGAAAATGCCCAAAACCATATATGGGAGTATTGATTTTGCAGAGGGAATAATGTTAGGGTACAAACCATACTCTGCTTCTTATCTTGCCTTTCCAATCTAATACAAAAGCACTGAGATCTGCTTTCAGCTGTTGCTGGAGTTAGCAGATGAATACACTGGGCTTCTGTAAAGGATTGTTGGTTTTACCCAACCTCCTTGTGCTTAGCTGTTCTTGTTTGCCTCTGTAATTAATGACAGTGTGTTTTTCTCATGTTTCTTATCTATGGCTGGCTAACTCCAGACACAAATGCCAGATCTGATGAACCTGAAAGGGAAAGTAGGTGGGAGCAAATTTTCCAAGAGTGTTATTCTAGTTGACAGGTCTGCCTCTTGTGACATTAATAATGCTTCACAAATGTTGATATAAATCAAGATAAAGCCAAAAACAAACCATCCATAGGCAGGATGAGGAGCCTTGGATCTGCAGTTTTAGCATCCCTAGAGCTGATAGTAAGACTGCAGCTTTCAGCTGTGAATAACTTCCTCCTTATCCCAGAAACTTGTACAACAGCATAGGTTCTACATCTGCCGTGTATATGAATCACATCAGGCATCCCCAGGGCAAATCAGCAAAATTGATTGAAAATTTGATCCAAAATACAGTGGCTCAAGAAAAAAAGCCCACATTTCTAGAGTGCTTTGGTATCAAAATACCATCTTGTTCCTCCAGTCCTTATGTTAGAAGGCACATCTTAATTTTACAGAAATAAGAATGTAGCTGGCGATCTTGCAGATTTTATGTGCAAAATAAGTTGGTTATAGACAGCTCTTATGCTGCTTCTGGAAGTAAGGACAAATATTAGTTCCTCTTGGTGCTGCAGAGCCCCTCTCTAGCTTTTGTTGGTGGTGAAGTACTCAGTCTGAGATTAGTGAAGAACAGGGCAATCTACAAAGTACACAGGAGAGGAATGAGACTGGAGCCAAGGTAAGTGTTTGCAGAACTGTGTTAGAGTCCCTGCCTAATAATGAGGTGCCTTTTGGAAGTGAAGGGCGTTACCTCTCCTGAATGTAGAATTCTGTTCCTAAAATATGTCTTTTAACACCTGCAGCTGCTGATCTTGCTTTTCTGATGCTGTATGATTAAGACAGCAAACACCGGAGGATAATATTTTGGCAGGAACTACTCTGTCTGCACTTTTTCTTCCATGGAAGATGCACGAAGGTCAAAAGATTTCAAGGGAGGTTTTGTGGACAAGAGAGCTGCATGTTCCATAGTGGAAGGTGGATGCCACAGCAGCATTATAAGAAATTGGCACTGTTTCATTTTTTTGTGGATGTTCTTGCAAAGCCCTTGTCTTCCACTAGTGTGTGGAGCTCTCTCCTGACAGATAAAACTTTTTAACCCTAAAGCCATTTGTCTGTCTGGACCAGTAGTCAATCTCTGCTCACTTAACCTCCTGCCCAGTTTCTCTCTCTTTCCACTCTTTCTCTTTCGGACTGGTCTCAGAGTCTTTTCTCACTTAAGCTCCCCTGCAAATGGAGAGAAAGCTCTTCCTTGCTTTTCTACCGTTCCTGACAGTTTTTACTCCTGGAATCTGTGTACAAACTGTTTCCTGACGCCTTCCTCAGTCCCTTCCTTTGCTTGCTAAATGTACAGACTCCATTACAGCAGTATGTATCTCTAAGCAAAGGCGTGATCTTATCAATTAACAGTGAAATTTGATGTAAATTCTAGAGCAATAATTCCATCTGAGGCACTTTTTGTCTGCATCATTTAGATCTCTGTAGAAAAGAGGGATGTTGCTCAAATCTGAACACTACGGATCATAAATGCATAGAAAAAATGCCCTCTAGACCTTGAACTTCCTAGGAAACATTCATTTACTTCCATCAAGGTATAGGGAAAAGGCAATTAAATGGCTCAACATCTGCACTGCGTACTGAACTGCAGTTGCTGAGTTTAATGCAGCATTTGCACCTAGCAGAGTAAATCAGCTGTACAGCAGGTTGAGCTTCTGATTATAACAAGATAGGACAATACCCGACCTGTAAGACATGAAGCCACATCTCCAACAATGTGATAAGACTGAGACAAAAGGAAAAAAATAAAATTTGAATCTCTCTGTTCTTGAGGAAAATGGGCCTTGTGGAGACCTTGGAAATCTATTTGGCTATTCTGCAGTAAAGCAAGAGAACAGCCCTTACTGGCTCTTTCTGGGCAAGAGCTCTGATCACAGCAGTTACAGAATGCTGAAACTCCATGGCATGGAAAGTTCTCTACATGTCCATGTCTCTCTTGATGGTAAACATTTGAAATATTGTCCTTAAAACACTTCCTTGGGTTGTACACTTTAGTAGATTTTTCTGACTTTACTAGAGTTAAAATTTGTGTTTTTATGATGTGGGCAAGTTTCTCCTACATTCTTGGATTCCAACCAAGTTCTTTGCAATTTCGGTTTACCTTCAGCAGGTCCTTAAGTTTCCAGAGAGCAGACTATGACAATTTGAAAAGGGTTTAGCCTCATTTGGAGTTGTCTACCAAACTATGACTATCTCTGTCTCCCCTAACAATTGCTTCAGTCCTCACTTGAAAGAAGAATTTGCAACTTACTATTGCACATATTACAATGTAAAATTGTCTATTTCATGTGATCTTTGAACATTTCACAATTTTTTATTATTAATTTACTTTTTTTTTTCTTTAAATGTAAATAACCCCTCAAACAACAACATCAGATTATAGATTCTCTTCATTTATATAACCTTGACTTTACCAGGTGCATTCATCCCAGAAAAGCCTGGCAAGCCCCAGGGTTCTCATTTTTCTTGTAATCTCCTTTCATTGGCATCTAAAGTGGCATTAAGTATACAGACATTTTGACCTTGAAGTCTTCTCAATAGAACAGAATAGCAAGACCCCTTAAATAATAAAAGAGGCAGTTCATAGTTTTATGGTTATGAAATAAGATCCCATTTCTTTTCAAATGATGTGGTGATTTTTCAGTGTCTACATTTACTGTGTCTTCAGAGACTTACAAGTTTGTTTCTTTCATCTTCTGAAAACACAGCTAAAGTCGAGAAGGCATCCTCTTTTTAAAAAATATGCACCTCATTTTCATTTCTGGAACTGCTAGTTGTCTTTCACCATCTATGCCCTTTCATTCTTCCTATAATAACCACTCCTCTTTTTCCTATTACTTTTTTTCCTTTCTCTTGACAGAATGCTTTGTGTTTCATATTGTCATGCTCCGTTTTGACTAAAGATCCTCAAGCATTTTGGATATTCAGTATTAGTCCTTAACTGCTCACTGCACAGACTTCATAAATACTATATTAGCTTTCTCTTTAACAAAAAGAGCCAAAATGTCCTATTTTTATTAAGAGTACAGTGATGAAAACTCATGTAATTTACTTTTGGTACAGTCTTTCATTAAGAGAAATGGAAAGCTGATTTTATAGTCTGAATTGGTACCTTGATAATATAATAGCATATGTCTCATTGACAGAACACAATAAAATATGTTTCATTGATACAACACCCCAGTTTCATTTTAATAAGTAAAGAGTTCACACTATTCCAGACAATTCATTCTGTGATCAAAGTGTTGGCAGAGATTTAAAAGAAAGTTGCCTGCTGGACATATTCTGCTAGATTTCTCCATGGCACATAAAGCATTTAGGACTAATTACCATTGTCACCTTTAGAAACCATGACTTGAAAAACTGGAGAGAGAAGAATTCAGACCCCCACCATTGTGGCTCTGTGGCCATGACATCTCCAGGGCCAGGGAGCAGCAGAGTCTGTGTCTCTTTGGGATGGTTCCATGTCTGCCAGGAGAGTGGCTCTGGCACAGCAGGGCAGGGAGCTCATGGCCTCTCCAGCAGCAAGCTCAGCCTCTCAGGTGCCTCTTCTGGGCAGGGCTGCAGCTCAGAAAGGACTTGGGGCTTTTAAAAGGGGCTGAAATTTCTGGTTTTTTTTGGGCAGAGCAGATTGGGTACATTGACAGGAAGATACACAAGGATGGGGTGGGGGGTTTTTGTGGCCTGCAGAGTTGTATTTTAGATATTGCTGTTTGGGAACCATTATTTTGATGTAGGAAACTTTTTTTCAGTGAACCTTCTGCTGAAGCAAGCTCTGTGCCAGGTTACCACCGAGTGATTTACTAACCCTTGAAAAGTGAGAATGGCACAGCTCAGTGGCCTGTGTAAGCTTCTTGTCCCTTAAATGGCAGTGTGCGAGAATTTTATATTCTCCCTCTGTGCTTCTCTTTTTCACACTCAGTTGTTCATTCTTCACATTCTCAACTTTGTTTTCATCCTATTTCTCACTGGAGTTTTTCTCTGCTCCCTCACTGATCCTTCATTTGTAGTCTCTCCTAAGCAGAATAACAATCAAGTGACATTCAATTTTGTACCAGCCTTTTCAAAACAGTGTGATTTGAAATTAAAGAGCTTGAATATACCATCTAAAAATCTGTATGCAGATGTGTTTTGGATAAATCAAAATGAAAATATTTAGGGAATTGTTTTTAAAATTGCAGCTTACACATGAATTTGTAGGGACAGTCCTTAGCCTTGAAAAAACCTTCACTGGAATTAAAATTGTGCAATGGGCTAACCCCACTAGAAGACATGCTGCAGATACTAGATAATTTTTAATGTAGAATAAAATGGCAGAGATTACATGTTTACTCTGCGTTGTGAAATTGTGTATCATTATATTGTTTATCCATATTTTTGTATGTTAATGGTATATAAATGTGAAGATTAAACATATAATATTGGATAGGAATTTGTGTGCATGTAGAATTCAATTCTACAATACCACCATAGACAAAATCACTGTCTCCAAACTATCCACGCATTCTTCTTCAGCAGATGAATTATCTTTTAGTTAAGTCCTTCAGTTCCTTTGAAAAGCAGACTTCTAAGCACATGCTGATATAGATAAAAGTAGTTTATGGTCTGAATTAAGATACATGGGCATAATCCACTGAAAATTTAATTGTTGAATTCAGCATCACGTGAGTATTAATGTCTGAAAGTCTGGACCTCATTTACACCTGCAAATTCATTTAGCATTCCCTAGTAAAAGGTTTTAGGTGTATGAAGCTTCATCTGCAGTGCTAAAAGATATTCTTACAACGTGCCCGTGTCAAAATCAACTGCAAAAGTTTTATACAAAGTCAGACACCTCATCTAGTGTGTCTAATGGTTCTGTTATGTACATATGTTATGAGTTATAGGTACAATAATTCTGGTTTGTTTCACTTTTATAATGCTATGTTTGTGAGCTGAATGCCTGGATTCTGTGGTGCATGTAACCAGACCAGGGTAAATCCTGAGAAATGCTTCATCTGGAGTCATCTTCTCTAGACAATTCTTTTGCATTAAAGCTACTTTCACAGTGATGTCTTCAGAAAAATGTTTTGAAATAGCCATTCAGGTTATCATATGAAACAACTCATGTCATTTTATCTTCTCACACAAGATTTAAATCTCTCTTGAAAGACATAGTTAATTTTTAATGATTTTTCTCCAGAACCAACCAAATTTTTAAAACTAAAGATTATATTAGCCCCATGAACGAATGACATCAATTGAAATGTACTTTTTTTTTCCCAAGGTGATTGATGTAATTTTGTATTAAAGTGACCTTTGTTAGAAATGTTTTGACTATAATGATTTCCTGTCCTTTTTGCTCAGCAATCAGAACAGCAGAACTGGCATCAGCCTGTTTCAGTTGCTTGCTGTTAATACTTGAAGAGAAGCAATCTGCACTGAATGCCTGCCTGAAGGATGGACGGTGGCTACAGGTGAGGGTCAGCACCAACGAGCAATGGAAATGTAAAATCCCAGCTTGAGAGGTTAGTAGGGAACCAGACCTGGGCCTCACACCACTAAAAGTACAGTCAAATTGCTATCTTGAATTTAATTATTTTACCTTAAATTTCTCAGTAAGAAGTTTTGTTCTCCAAGGAATTGTGTTTCTGACATGTGTATGGGCTGATTCATATTTTTATAGGCTGATCTTTTTTGTGTTGGAAGACTGGCACCTAGAAAACCTGTGATTTATTCTTGTGAATGATACCTATTATATAGTTATAGAAACATACCTGCATCTGTAAAACTGATTGATAGCTCCTTATATGAAACCATCTTATTACGAGTGACTAGAAGTGCCTAGGATGGCAGTGATCCTTTGTAGATTCTCTGGATGAATGTTGTTTAAAAGATCTTTTCACTTAACAGGGAGAAGTACAGTATGGGAAGCTGCTTTGTTCCTCCCATGGGGCACCAATGGATGGTGGACTTGTGACTGATGCCAGCATCAGTCCCTTGTTATCTTAAAAGCTTTCATACCTTAGTGTCTGTACCCTTCCCACGGGCAGTTCCACACAGCACTGACTCCTCTCTTCCCTCTGCAGGCCTGGCTAACTCCCTCCTGTGCCTCACACAGCTGCCTGACCCTTCCTCTTCACAGCACAGCCAGCAGCCTCCAAGTGCCTCTGGACCAGCTAACCCACTCTTTTGTAACATCCATCCTCACTGGACATGGCTGGGACCTGTAAGGGGCAAGGCTGCTCCAACTCTTTGGTAATAAGTAAAGCTGCAATTTATCAGGGGCAAGATTGCCTTCAGCACTATCTCGATTCTCTTATAATCCGTCCTCCCACAGTACAGTTAAATTTTTCTGTGTGAAATTAGTTCTAAAACGCATGAGTCAAAACTTTGTACTGTTCAGGAAAACACAAAAAAAAGTAATGTCCATTCCCACTTCAAAAGAAAAATTAAGAGTAGTCCTTAAACTAAGGTGTGATAGGTGCTTGGATTAGATGCCCCAAGTGACCCACTGGTTTTAAAATGTGTAGGCAGGCCTATTTTAATTTGAACACCGTTAAATATCATGTACATACAGGCAGAATACTGAGCAAGACAAATTCACTATAGCAGATGTTGTTTTTTTCTTCTTTATTTTCTTACTTTTCCTTTAGAGAAGAAAATAATCTTTAACATGTAGATCCCTGTTTTTCATCCCATTTGTAGGAAGAGAAGTAGCAATACTATTACCATGCTATTCTTTCAACTGCGAACTTTTTCATGATAACACTGTGATCTGAATATTTTAGTAAATAAATCAGAAATACAGAATATAATAGAATTAAAATAATCTGTTTAAAAATAAGGTTGTAATTGCATGCTACCAGGATTTATTTCATAGAGCATATGGCTTCTCTAATTAAGAGGAAGCCTGTTATTTTTTTATCCTTTTAGCTGCATATAATACTCTAAGTTCTATTCATGTGCGGCCAAACTTGTCAAATGTGCCTGCTTTTGCAGCTAATTTTGCTCTTGTTCAACTCCCTCTTATCAAAGGCTGAAGTTAAAAAAAGTGCACACAACATAGAATAATATTGAGCTTTGAAGCTAATGCCGGACTTTCTTTTAAAATGATTCCCCTCTTCTAATTTTTTAAGTTTACTGTCCTGAAGTTCAGTACTCCTGTTTGCTTGAAAGCGTTCACTCGATGTTCATACTTTATTTAAGGCTTCTGTCTCCTATTTTTTAGGTTGATAGGATGATACATTTATTCCATGATTATTGCCATGTCAGCTATTCTGAACATAATTTGAATGATAGCATTAAGGATAGTCTTGGCTGTTGCAATAAAGTATAGAATACTTTGCATAGTTTAGAAAGCAACATTTTGTCTTCTCTGTTGTCTGCTTAGTAAGAAAATTCCCGTGAGTTTAAGTAGACTAACATTCTAGGAACAATATTTTAAGAGAAAACTAGGCCAGAGCTCACTCCAGAATTTTTCCTTGCTTTGCTAAGTGTGTCTACTGGAAGCCCCCAAATTGCCAGCTGTTAATTGTTGTGAATGCTTGGTGGCTACAATGTGTTTTGGTTTATTGTCTGTTCAGAATGGAAGAGGATTAAGGGAGCATTTTTATCACATGCATCTGACTTTGTAGATAGTAAGATTTTAGTGCTGAACCCTGTCTTGCTGGGTCATAGAGCAGAAAGGACGTTGCAAATTACACTAAGCTAGGAAAAATAATTGGCCTTGTACACAAGGTTTTAGGAAAAATGTGTCTCCTGGATACACCTCTCTATGTTTCTGCTCTTCAGTGCAGTGGCTGTAGGTGTGTCTGTGTCTGCTCCAGGGAGCCCCAGCCTGGCACAGCTACAGCCCTGAAAGAAAAAGGCCTCAAAATGCTTCTTTTGGTTTAATTTGATTTCCTGGCCAACGTACCAATAATGTTATGGTTTTGATTTGCCAATTTAAATACATTTATTTTCTTATTTGTATTTTATTTCCATTGTGAGACAGAACCAGGAGCAAAAGTAAGGCAGGCTTAAAAGGGTATAAAAAGAAATTTATTAACTACAATAAATAAATTTACTACAGTAAATTCAGAATAAGATTTTTAGACCGCTCCTTTCTTCTTTTTCCCATTCTTTCTTAACAACAACATACAAAGACACTTCAGCTCAGTGTAACCAGCACAATGCCTTAGCTTGGAGATCTGCAGAGTAAGATTTGGCATGTGTTTCTTAAAGCTGATCCTATGGCAACTTGAGCAGCTGCTGATGATTCTGTGAGGCTTTTAACTAGATAACTTCTGGAGTATCTAGATTTTTACAGTAGGAGAGTGTTGGTACCTCTGGGAAATGAGGTTAGATGATATCCAGAAGTTCCCCTTACCATCCCCCAGGAAACAATGAGTTTATCAACTAATAAGTTTTGCTTCTTCTGCCTCCTGCCTGCTACCCTTCCATTAAATAGCACTGAGTGCACAAGTCATCCTCCTGCTCTCAGTGGGGTTACTCATGTGAGAACCACTGCACACAGGGAGAGTGGCAGGATCAGCACCTGAATTGCCCTCCACCTGGTTGTTATGACATTAGTGCTTATTGCCTTGGGTTTGCCCACAACTTCCAGTTATAAAAAAATCTAAACCCAACCAAAACCCCATCCAAATAAAAATTCCCCTTTCAAAAAAGTAGAAAAGTAATGGGAATTGCAGATTATTGATGTGTTTCTCTTACTGTGTTTGACTTTTTTGTAATGCAAGCCTACCCACACTACTCTTATATTTATGAATTCACATGCTAGGCAGTCTTGTAATGATTTTTTTTTGGTAACAACAAGTCCAACCATTCTCTTTGTATTTATTTTGTACATTGGCTTATCAATAAATCATTCAAATGATCTTAGTCATCTACTGCAACATGAAGATGCTATTCTTTGTTTCTGTCAAATCTGCTTCTGAAGTTATCTGTTCACAGGTACATGAATATTTATACAGATGACATTTTCAAGGCATTTTTGGCCCTCGTTTTCTAATAGAGAATAATATTCCTGTTTAAATGAGTATAGATTGTTTTCTTTTAATTTTCTAAGAAACATCATTGCACATAAACATCTGCTTTTTTCACTCGTTTTGATCCCTAATAATGTAATCATATGCAAAAATTATAAACGGGCTATAAACATTGGTGAATTAAAATTAAAAACAGATTTAATAAGGTGATCTTAGCTGCTAATTGTCTTCTTGAATTGAAATCTGAAGATTCATGCAGGATGTCTTTAAGGAAAGTCATGTTAGGTATGAATTTTGTGAATATATTCTTTAATGATGTCAGTTAAGAGGAAGGAGGCATTGAGCTATATTCATAACACTAATGCTGCCAATGTCTACAGTTGAAGAGTAACCCAATTATTGCGTTACACATGGAGAAAAATGTCATGGACTTTGCATTCACGTCCTGGGTCTGACCATGTTCCTTTTTTATCACCTCAGGTTCTCACTGGGAAAGGGCTGTAACAAACATTGCACTGGGATCTGTTGAAATGTGTCATACCTGATCAATTTTCTGTAAAATGTGCAGAGGTCTCTGCACAGGAATGGCATTTAACAATTTATAACATATTCACAAATAAGTGTTTTTTTCAAAGGAAACCTTTAACAAGGTGCTTGTGGGATGTTATCCATTCTCTGCAGCATCCTTAAACTCCATGTTCAGGGTCATCTTCAAAAGCTGAATTTGTGAGTAAGCACGAAACAGATTTGTCAAGCTGCTGTCCACAAAGTACTCAACAACCTGCATGGTGAAAAGTGGAGGAAAAAAACAGATGCTTATAGCTTGAACACTTACTACGTTTCAACTATCAATTTGTCTAAAAGCAGATTATGTTGTTTAAATAAAATAACGTAAAATTAATATGAGACTGAGGAACTGTCCCATTTGATCATATGGACTATTACAGACAGTATTTTGTGCTCTGTATACTGGATATATACATAAATCTATCTATATATGAATCTTAGCAAAATACCTACAAATAATCCAGTGGCTGAAATTGATGGGTCCCTTGTGTCACAGGGCCCGTTGTGTGAACTCTCTGAAAGGAGCCTTTGTTTCCACAGGCAACAGAGCTGCTGTGGCACTATGGATCAAACACATCTGGATTTACTTTTATGCCTCTGAGGTAAACAGTTGCCTGCTGCACTACATAAATACTGAAAGAAAAACTGTCTTTCAGGAGAAGACCTGACCAGCATGAACTGAGGGTAACTGCAGGCTGCTGAGGAGAGCTTGGTGCAGGCAGCTCCTGGGAGAGCACTACATGTGCTGCCATATTTGCCTTTTCTGTCATTTAGTACTCTAACTTTTTTGTTGTGTATTTCACAGCTTCAAGACTAATCATTTTTCCTTCCCCCACATCTAGGGAGAATATGTTTTGGTTGTCTTGTCACAGTGAGGCTGGAGATAAAATTATCAAATGTTTCTGCTTTTGACTATTTGAATTATAGAATTTACTATACTTCTGATCTCAGCCAGCCCAAAGTGTTTGATAAAGCTAAATGGAGAGTTTTAGAAGACATTGCAAATCTGGCTGGGTTTTGAAAGCAAACCCTTTCATTTTAACCGGAGTGAATGAAATTAAAGCAACATATTATAGAAGGCAGCACAGGAAAAATGACCTTTAAATAAAAAAATGAGATGTCTTATGATTGTTGTTGTACAAGAAAAATTAACCACGAAGATCAAAGAGAAATGTTAGCTACCGATAAGTTATGTCTGGGTTTGCTGAGTTTGCTTATTCATCTGATTAAAATTATGCCATTCCATGCAATCTATGTTTATTTTATTTTGCACTTCCTATTTGTCTTGCTAATGGTTTTGTTCTCTAAAAGGTTGGCTTCCAGAGGTGCAAGCCACTGAGACCTGGTACACTCTGCTGATTTGGTACAAGTGGAGCCTAATCCTGAGTTAAGTACACAAAGTTTTACAGATGTTTTGGTGAGAATTCTTTTATTGATTTTAATGGTATCCACTGTCACCTTTCTGAAACCACTGTTAACCTGCAAACAATCAAACCCATCAAGTCTCTGTCTCTGTGATATTAGATTGACACTCATAAAATATATTTGTTCTGCTGCTAAAAATGCTCTCAGTGCTTACTTATGCATCTTAATGAAAAGTAAGTCCTGGACGTGCAGGCAGAAGTTTGTGAGTGTTCAGAGCATGGAAACTCTGTTGCCAGGGCTGCCTCTCTCTCACAGGGAGGATTTGTCCCATGACCCTCATGTCCCTGCAGAGGTGGCACCGTGGCATCTCAGGTGCCCTGTGCTGAACGAGGCTCCTCCTGCTCGCCATGGGAGACCCAGCCTGTCCCTTCCTGACCTCCCACTGGGCCTCCTGCAGCATTCTGCTTCTGCTGGAGTCACTTCTCTTCAGAAAGGGGGGGTGGAACATGCCTTTTGGTCTGTGACTTTCTCTGTCAGAAGAGGTCAAATACCGAATATTTTTATCCCAGCTGCTCTTGTCACAGAAATACTCCTTGAATTTATATAAATGCTCTATTTATTTGTTCTGATTAAGGCTACTGAATAAATTAATTATTGAGAGCAAAATTAAAAATTTCATTTTAAACTGTCATTTATGATAAATCACAAAGTGAGTAGGTTATAATCCCAGAGTGATGAGCACAGTTTTCATGGCAGTGCATATTTTTTTTGGGTTCTGTGTCCTAGGTCTCTACATCCTTTTTTGGTTAACATGAAAGCTCTTCAAGGTCAGCAGTGCCATACAGGTAGTGATGAGCCTGGGGAAGGCTTATGTTAAATGTGTCCTCAGTGTTCAGGTTAATCTTTTCATTTGTGATTTTTTTTTTCCCATAAATGGATACATGGAAAGACATTACCTGTGTCAAAAAAGTAATTTTTATATCTTCACATATTATGGTGGTCTATTTTGCAAATAAGAGGTTAATTTATGCATTAAAAACTGTGACATTCATTAACATCCCCTAACTTCAAGCACTTTATTTAGGAAAATGTAAACTCTGGGTACTGCAAGGTTGTATAGATGTAAAAAATAAAGGGATAAATAGAAATAGGGCAGCTTATCTGCACTTTTACGTTTAATCCAAAATTGCATGTTATTTTATCTGACCCAAATAGGTGGAAACAATAAGTTAGTGAGTTGAACAGATTACCAGTGTCTTGAAAGTGGAGATCAGTTTAGATACTGCTGGGCTGAGCCCTGTAGTCCTTATCTGATCCTGTGAGCTCTGCCTGCTACCTTCACTTTCCATTTATTTTACTGAGATGCTGATTTTCGTTAGCATGAGTAGCATTTGGTGTTATTTTGTGAAGATTTGCAAGGGTCATTGTTTGCCAAAACACTTTCAGCTATTAGGAAATCATGTGTTTTTATTCTTTCTTCTGAGACTCTTGAGTCTTAAACAGAAATCCAACTTTTTTCTTAGGATTTCCTTATTATAAGGATGCAGCTGTCATACATTTCCCTGTACATGAAACTGAACATGAAAAGATAAAAGAGTTTTTTGGAAAATACTTTCAGCCTGTTTTTTATAGCAATAATATTTTTGTATTTGTTTGTGTATGACTGTCTAAATGTCTTGTCTAATAACTTTCAAACCCACTGACCGATGTCAACCAAATTTGAAAGAAGGGAAGTAGTCTCAAGGACAATCGAGTTCTCAGTAGCTTTGGAAAAATAGACCCCATAAGCATTTTGACTGAAGGAAAGACAGCAGTGAAAACTCATATTTTTGTGAGAGGTTATAAATTCCCATACCAGAAGAAAAGCTCAAATTAGAGCTTAAATCATGAGGTACAAATCCACAGAAAACCAAACTGCATTTATTTCAGGCTTCATTGTCTCACTTTTGTTTTTAATAACATCTTATGGGATTTAGAGATAAAAAATTAATCTTTTGTATTTGTCATTATTTGCACTGTTTATTTAGTTTTCACTGTCCAAATTTATTGAAATGAGATTATTTTTCTCTTTTTATATTTTGTCAACATAAAATGAAGCATCAGTTTATGGAAGGTGCAAATGGTTGTGTTTGCTGTTTAATTACCAATCTCTATCTGTTGTGTACTTTAACAATATTATTCCACATTTTAGTCTTCTTTAATGCAACAACTATGTCATAATCTTTCTTTGAAAATTGATTTGAAAATTCTGCAACCAGTGAGCTGTGGAAGGTACTCCCCTTGTTGCCTCTGGGTCTTTGAATTAGACATGAAGAAATAATTCTGAGCTGTTGTTTGTTTGCTACAGGCATCTTTCTTCCCCTAAACATGCAATGGGATTTGAAATCAGTACTGTTCCTCCCTGCTGATATTATGATTAAACTCCCAGATTTGAGCAGGTATTTGAACATGCCAAACAAATCCTTCACCTTTTCCAGTGTTCCCCAACCAAAGGTCACTTTCATGCCCTCTTCCCTGCAACACCTTTTCCTATGCTGAGGAAGGAAAGACTCTGGAGAGAAGACATGGCAACCTGTGGTAATGTGCATTTTCTGTGACTGCTCAAGTTGGTGAAAAATTACCAGTCTCTGCTCTTCTTTTCTAAAATTTCCTTCACATGTTAGATCCCAAAAGGAGGTAAGGAAGACTATGAACTCCTGCCTTCTCCTGTATTTATTCTGGCAGGATGAGCTGTGCCAAAGTGAGCACTCTGTCAGTGGTGTGCATACCACTCTCACTGTCTGAGAGTATCATTGTAGGTGGAGACTGTGCTCTCTGAATAGTGCTTGTAATTGTGCTAAAAATTAAACCAGATAAATTATCCTGAAAGGTTATTGTGTAATTTTATATTCCAAGCTTTTTTTTGAAAATATTTTGCACTTGGCACAAGCATTTGTTCAAAGTGAGTAGGAACTGAGAGCAAACAAGCAGACTTCAGGGTCTTGGAGTAATTCGCATGCCTATCATCTAAGTGACTGCCGTGTCACACATCTGCTTTGTGATATGTCACTGCCTTTCTTAACATGCCACATCCTAAGCAGTGTGCTGAGTGACAGCATGTCACTCACCTCCCTGTCATGCATAGTCTTGTAGTACTGAAACCTTCTCAGGCAATGGATAAAAAATTGAAATTTGCTCCATGTTTGCACAGTGAGTGATGAAAGAGTAGGGAGAAAATTTTATTAAGGGAGAAAATGAGAATAGTCTCCCACTTTTTGGTTGCTTTCTGTTACCCGTTAATTCTAGTCCAGTAAGCATACATTTTGCACCTGTTTGGTACAATATTCCACCCATTGTCCTTTGGAAAGAAGCTGCCTATATTGGAGGCACTCAGGAGCTGGGAATTTTATAAATGTAAGTCAGAGTTCTGACAGATCAGCTCTGACAGATTTAGATGCAGTGATAGAATGCTCACACTTTACACCTTGCTTCTCAGCAGGAAGTAACCTCGAAGAGCAAAGGCACCAGCATGGATGTGTGATGTAGCTCATAGGCCAGTGGCAGCCAGCTGAACCTGCTTATGAAGGTAGCACTCCCAAACTGGGAACAAACATCCCATTTTGTAGTACTGGGATGGAGATGGGTGGAGGAAACACTGTAAAGCACAGCAGGTAAACACCTCAGGGAAATGTAGCTCTTCTGCTGAATGGGCCAGGGGATCTGATGGAGGATGTGGGACAGGCCAAGATGCTCAGCACCTTTTGTCCTCAGCCTTTCCTGGTAAGGCTTGCCTTCAGGAATAAATACTGAGTCAGCTGCTGCTTAACCCCCTTACTGAAGTGGACAAGGATGAGAGTGCACCCTGTGAAGCTCTGCAGCTGGTACAAGACTGGGAGGAGTCTTGGGTACATCAGGTACAGAGGGACCTGGAGAGGAGCTCACAGGAGTCTCATGAGGTTCAGCAAGGCAGAGCAAAGTGCAGGTAGCAGTAATCCTGTGTGGCAGAGCTGCAGAGGGGCAGCCAGCTGAAGAGAAGCTCTGCAGTGGAACAACTTGGTGTCCTGGTGGACAAGACCATTACCACCAGGCTCAGGGACATGAACTTTCCCCTCAGATCAGCAGTGGTGAAACACGTCTGGTTGCTGTGTCCAGTTCTGGGCTCCACAGGACAAGACATATGACAGAGGGCACAACTGAAATACAGGATGCTCCAGGTAAATGGAGGGAAAAACATTTTACAGCAGAAATGATGAAACACAGGAACACATTTTCAACAGAGCTTGTGGAGTCTCTTTCCTTAGAGGTAAATATTCAAAACCTGTTGGGACTTGGCTCTGAGCAACTTGCTGTGGCTAGCCGTGCTCTGACCAGAGGGTTGGACTAGACAATCTCCTCAAGAGGTGCCTGGTGCAGCAGTCTGAAAGTCTGCAATTCCAAAGCTCACACATCAGATTCCCCAGTCTTTAGACTTGAAGACAGTTGTGCTTTAAAATTTTGTTGCTGAGTTGCTTTGCTCTTGTTTGATTGTCAAGAGAATACAACGTGCAAGATATACACTACTGAGTTACTGTTTGCTAAAGACTTGTACAACCTCAGGCTAATAAGGGTAACAAAAGTAGGCAATGGTGCAAATCACAAGCTGGCAGTTTTACAAGGTGTCTACTGGAAAGGAAGTCTTTGTAGGTATTTCTTGAACATTTTCTTGGAATTCTGTGAGGTAAGTTTCCTTTTTTCTAATGCCTTTAGACAGATGTACAAACTGCTTTGAAACCACCCATACTGGAATTAATAGTTTCTTCAAGCCATTACAGACTTGATTTTTTTTTTTTTGGACATTTCTTCTCTTAGAGACCTCTTTAGGAGATTTAACTTTGAAGCCTTTGTCCCTTTGAATGTTATTTTCTTCAGCAGCAATTTGTTACTCCCAGCATTCCCTTTCTACTGCAAATATGACTGTAAGTTTCTACATTATTCATTCTTTCTAAAGTGAGAAGGGAGAGTTGTAAACTGCTGAATTACAACCAGTAGTTGCCAAGAGGCAGGAACAACTTAAGAGCAATTTAATTGTAGATGTTTTCCTCCTTTCCCCTTTAACTCTTTCCTCAGGGAAGTATAAACACTACAGACAGTTGAATAGTAAAGGAGCTGTTCTGGAGACAGAGACAAGTAAGTATACAGAAGGTCAAAATGAACTTTGCAGCTACGAGAACAAAAGACAGATTATCAGACCATCTTTAGAAGGGCAGGTATTTGAAACTAGTACATTGAGTTACTCTGTTCAAGTTTGCTAATGTGATGGACTTAACTCATAAAAAAAATTAAATTACCGTTTAATGTTGGGAAGGAGTTAAAACTTGCATAATTGTTAGTGGGTGAGATTCCATCAGTGCCCTACACTAGCCCAGCCAGCTCAAGACAGAATTTTGTGAAGGAAGTAGATCTGAGGTAAAAATGAAGCTAACAGGGGGACATTAATCAAAGCATATGGTCTCAGGCCAGTTGATGATATCAGTTACACTTTTACTGACATTTATTCTTATCTGAGAATGTCATCATGAAAAGTAAGTGGTATTCAGGAACAGCCTAAAGAGAGTGAATAGGTGCTCCTCCTCTTAGGTGCTTTTTATAATCCACTCCATTATTTGTTTATGACCATGGGAACTTCTTGTGTGGTCCCTCACCATCGTTTCCACAGTAATAACGTGGATGTAACCTGCCTCCTAACAGTGAATCTCTACAAGATGTCATCTCAAAAAAATTGTGTCATCTGGAGAGCCATAGGCAGATTACATCCACAGTCAACAACAACACTGCAATCCTGAGCTGCACATGCTGCAAACTGCAGTGCCTGACAGCAGGGTGAGCTGCTCCTGTGACTGAAAATATTCTGCTTTTTATTTAGAGTGAGGAGTGGTTGAAAGGGACTTAGAGAAACACTTATTTTACCGTCTTTCATAAACTTCATGTTAAAAGCAGTACAAAACTGCAACCTTTTTACCTGGATATCCACTACTAGAGAGGGAAAAGCCTTGAAGCCAAGAGCTTTTGCAGAAGGCATGAATAATATTAATGCTATTACCATGCTTGAAATGGAAGTGGGCATATTCTTCTGTTGTTGGCTTTGATAGAATGCCTTATTTTCTACTACCAACATGAACACTATGTTCTGCCAGCTAAGGGTGACCTTTTTTTTGTGCACGCATTACATGCTCTATCTATGAAATGCACGGGCATTTTTGCATGACATTGCATACTGTATTTTTTGCAATTCCTGAATGTAGCTGAAAGGAGGATGTTTACAAAGAAGAGCTAATGTAGGCACCTGCAAAAAGATTTTTCTTAGCTCCTCTGCCTGAAGTGGAAGGTCTACAAACCTGCCAACACATTAATTCACTATATGAGGTGTCTGCCATTTTGAGATAATCTGTTATACCTCTGGTCCTCAGAGTCTGGTAACAAAAATCAAAATATATAAAAATCAAAATATGCACAAGAGTATTTTAAAAAGATATTTTTGTTCTTTTCCTTTTTGTCTAATTTAGTTGGATTCTCATATACTATTCTGTGAACTAAAGAAAGTAGGAAGACAAAAAATTGGCTTTTTTTTTTTTTAATCTCTCTCATTTTGATGACAAGTCCAATATGGGGTCATTTGTTTTGTCTGTACTACAAGGCAGTGTTAGCCTTGAGCTTGTTTCCTCTAGAGAAGAGAGATTATGTAACAGAACTAAATGGTGTTAGTCTGGACAAATAAATAAACCTGGCTCACTCCTTGGAGATAGGTAGGGACAAATATATAACAATAGCAGATAAGGGCGACTTTTCTAGGAGTGGCTGAAATTTACTTGTGGAGCCACACACTGCTGGTGTCACTTTAGCTGCCTTCTCCTTTCCTCATGAAGAAAATGCTCAGAAAGGCTGGATGTTTGCAGCCATTTGACCAAAAGCTGGAATTGTCAATACCCTTTATTATAATCAACTCTGCAGTGCTCAGTGACATGAGTCCTTGTGGCCCTTGCAAGTTGAACAAGTTTTCTGAGGAGACTTGTCTTTAACCTCCTGAGTCATATGAGATTTCTCACCACCTTTATCCCCTCTTTATGTGGTTTCCCAGCCCTTCCCACCCCATTGTTCTGTGGTTCCACGTGTAGTTGCCTCAATATGGCTGACATAGAAACCTCTGGGAACTTACTCTGTACTAAACCAAGGCCATGTAAGACTTAATAGCAAAACCTACTGTCATTAACCACTTTAAATAACAAAATCCTGTGGTGTTCCATGGCCATTTACTGAACATAGTCTCCACCCATAAAGAAATTTATAGCTTCTAATCCTATTACTAAAGAAACATGTCATATTACTTTAACAGACCACTCAGAGAGAAGAAATATTTTTCTTTTGATTTCATATTTTCATTCTATAGTAACTTCAAATGCAAAAATTTATTTTAGTTTCTTTGTACTCCTATGACTTTAAATTTTCTCTTCAGTGCCTGGAATATTCTGTTTTTTAGGCTGTGTCCTAACTCCTTCTGACATGCCATTCTTGACACTTATGGAGTAAAAAGTATATTGTACATGTAAGTTCTTTCTTCCAAGTCTTTCTGTATGATTTAGGTTCTCGTTCTCTTACTGGAGCAAGTGAGCAGTTTTCTTAGTGTGTGTGCAGGGACCCTGTGCAAGCACATCATCCCCTGGAAGACAGATTGCAGCTGGGCCATGCTACAGCAACAAGTATGTTGTTTGGGCTAAAAAAATTACCTACGAAATCCACATCTTGAGTTTCCAAAAATTACATGTTTAGGTGATTGAACGTTTATTGACTGTGTGGATTGTATTTTTGAAGTACTGGCTGTATTTTAAAACAAGCACAGTCTTAATCTGAAACAACCACATAACAGTTCTGTTCATAACAGCCTTGTCAGAGTTTTCTGACCCCTCTGTGCATGCATTACTTTCATTCTGGAATATAAATAAATGTACTCTGAAGGAAAAGCACTTCCTATTGATGGCTAAGTCTATATGCCATTGCTTGGGAAAGAATATTTTTGTCTTAATTTTTTTCCTCAAATGCTATTACACTTTACCTCACTTCCCCTTGTACTGGGTTTATTTATCTTTAGAGAAGTTCTCCCTGTCCTGAGGGATCTGAGTAGCCTAACTTGCCTTTCTTTTCATTTCTTTTAATGTCCCTATTTCATGTCTGCATAAGGAAGAATAAAGTTCTCAAAAACTTTTGCTAGAATAACAGCATTTAAAATACTCAAGTAGTATTTCAAACCCAAGTATTGTCAGCAAGGACTGTGAGAGGAGGGAGAAGAGGGGTGGATTTGTCTCCATGTGCCTTATTCATTTGGGGAGACTGTTACTTGAAAGCATTTTTCTCAAATGTCAAGTTGAAGACAAAAATTATTTTGCAGAGGAAATTTGCTTGGTAATAATGTACAGTTTTATGGAATAATTGATGAAGAAATATATGTATGAGACTGAAATAATTTCCATAATGTGAAAGAATACAGCTTAAAGTCCTTTGAGCAATATACTGTCACTATGGGCAGGGCAGTGACCTTTACTAATAATATATACACCTAGTTTGAATTAGGGTTATTTGGGTTGATGAGCAAGGAAGAAAGAAGAGCCACAGTTGTCTTGCAGATTTTGGGCTCAAATTCTGTTAATGATTATTTCTAGAGTAATCCCTGAAATCAGTGGTGCAAGATTGATAATAAGCTAGTAAGCTTGTGCTCAATTACAAATACTTCAATATTAAAATTTCTAAAAGATAACAAGCATTCTACAATATACGTTTGAAAATTATTTTTTCATCTGGCCACTCTCAGGCTACTAAAATTCACTTAACTTTGAAATTCTTAAGTAAACACAATTTTTCAGATTGTTCACTTAGTCTCTATTTTTTTGTAATACTGTTCTGTGATCTTTCTTTTCAGCTAGACACACCAGGCAGATAATTGTGATGAATTTGTAGCACATATAATACCAAAATTGAGAACACATGAGTAGCAAAATGCACTCCTATGACTTAGCCTATGAAAATATTAGAATTAATTGCTCACAAGAAGTCTTTTCATAAGCATCCTCAGTGATGCTAAATTGTGAAACTAAAATTCTGATTGAGGTTACCAAAATACTTCAGAGGGAGGGCTTTTTGTAATGACTGCATCTTAAACCTGCAGGGAGCTAAATATGGGGATCTACTCACCTATCAGATATTTTAAGAAAAGTAGGTGTACAAATGTAAAGGACTCCTAAAATAAATTTAGAACATTTCTTTTGATTTATTTCTTGTAACAACCAGGACCTGATCTTAAAATGAAGAAATATTTCAGGAAATAGTTCTCCTCCCTTAACTTCTGTTTTTCTGAGTAAAACATTGTTATTTGTGGTGTTTATATAATTATATTCCAGTGTAATTCAAGTATGTAATGACATTTCTTAAATGAAAGCATTTAAATAACTCAGGAAATTGTTTTACTGTTCTGTTTCCTGACTTAAAACCCATTTTGTCATGTTCGTTTTATTGTTCAATCTGTCTGAGCTCATCTAGGTATATTCTACCCTATACAGAGTAAAATGAAATATTTACTAGCTGGTCATCTCATATTTGTTTATATAAAAATATGCATGTTATATTAAAACCATTCATCTATATCTGTATATCTCCATACAATTATTATTTTCATCCCTTACTCATTTTTAGTTTATATAAAAAACCAAAAATCTCACTCACATAAAACCAGAATGGGACTAAACTATAATAAAAAAAGAGTAATCTTAAATGCCAGAGTATCAAATGATAAATCTATTGGTTATCAAATACTATTTTAAAAAGGAAATCACTTTAATTTTTCATGTAGTACCAATCAATTGTAAGAAATACAGAGTTTTTCTTTGTATTTGGCAATACAGTTAAACAATTTTCTCACATGTACAATCTAAAAGGATGCTTTATTTTGTTCAATGGAATAAAATATTTTGGTACAGAGGTGATATTTTTCAGCAAAGAAGGGGAATATTTACCAGGCTTGCAGGAGAACTGAGTCTTCTTTTACCCTAAAACCCTTCCATGAGACAAGTGATAGGTTAACCTGTCTCGTTTTTATCCAGAGCTTTTTTAATTTAGTGGATAAGATTAAAGAGCAAGCTGAATACCACAGGTGTAGCTTGGATTTTTAATCTGCTTGACTCAAGTTAATCTAGTTCCTGAATGGGGCTACTAATAATAGAGTTCCCAAAGTAAAATAGGAAACCTAAGTACTGCAATGCTTTTATTCAGCTTTGAATAAATCAGAGGAGCATAAAATATACTGAAACAGATTAAATTTAATTCCTGCAGGAATCAGAGTTTTTAGAAGTTGTAGTAGAGATGGAGAGAAACTGAGCAGTGAGATGAAGCACTGCCCAGGGCAGGCAGACCCTGCTGGGGTGTGACAGTGCCCGGAGAAACCCCCTGGGCACTGCTGCAGGGCCCTGGGCACTCGGCCTGAATAAACAGCTTAGTGACAGCCATGCTCCTGGCTTTCATGCAAACAACAACACCAGTGAGATTATGGTACTTATTTCTGTGTTATCCTGCACTGGAAAATATGTCTCTCTGCTCCAGGACAAAAATGGAAGGAGAGGCAGAAAAATATCCTGAAATAATTGCTGGTAGAATAAGTAGTGTCTAATGTGGCACTACAGCATAAATTCTTGGGTGTCTTTTTTTTTAAGGACACTTTAAATTTTATATATTGCAAGCCAAATTATTTAGCCCTTAGGTGAGCAGAACTCCTGCTGTTCATGCTGAGAGGTCTGCTCAGTTAAAGAGCACGAAAGCTTCATCCTGTGTTACACTGATAACTTTGATATTTCTGCAAGTTTTCAGATGGTTTTTGTGAGCTGAGGACTCACAAACCCCTGTCTGTGTCACCCAGGTCCTGGCATGGCACTGTAAAGGCAGCAGAGTGAGCCCTGCCCCACAGGAGGGCCTGCAAGGGGCACAGCCCCAGCTGCACCCACCTATGGATTGGGATCAGCCAGCCCCACCCTGGCGGAGAGCAGGAAAGTGATGAAAGAGAAAAACATGTCGTGGTGGTACCAACAATTGCAGGATGTAGTTCAAAGGAGCACTGGGTTTTGTGAGAGCCTTTTCTTGCCAGAAAGGAATGCTAGAATGTTTAGTTCCTCTCCAACCCCACTGTGGTCTGGGAAGCAGCAGGGCTATGAGCATTGCCTGGAAAGAGCTCTGGGCATCCCTGAATCCATGGGAAGAAGAGCCAGTGCCGGTGCTGCACAGTGACTGTGGCACAAGGGTGGGTGCATCAGCCACAGAGGTCCCACCTGAAGATCTTCTACTGTCCCCAGAGCTAAGGGCGTGAAGTGCCGATTCTGTGAGTGCTTCCAAGTTTTTCCTAAATAATAAACTTCAGAAAGAAATGTGAACTTAATCTGTTTTTCTTCACTGGAACAAGCTGCATTTCCTAGATGTTGGCTCTAAATTTGGCAAAATAAATCCACTGGATATGAGTGTAACTGTGATAGCTCGACTTCATTTTATACACCATAATTATCCTATTCAGGGAGACAGAACAACTTGAATTTTTAGTATTTGGCTCAGCAGTCAATATATACTTGCATGTTTTAGTCAATACTCATTCACATGTATCTAAATATACAGTCCTTTTTTTCCAGTCTTTAAGTTAAGAAGCTAACGTGTTCTTTTAACTGTGTTATTTACAGAACTTCTTTCATGAAAATTTCATGATCTGAGCAACAGTTACAACTAACAGAAACCTGAGTGTTTCTCTAATTTATTGAAGAAGATAACTGTAAGTATTTGACAATCAATGTAAATACACATCTTTAAATAAAAATACATGTGTAAGTATCTCATGGAGTCCTAGTTTCCCTGGGCACTTGCTTTGTGGTGAACAGTAATTACTTCAGTTAAAAAGGTAGTGTGTGTGTGTGTTAATCACTTGGTGTGCTGTGGTTAAACCATCCTGCTTAGTTGATGTTTAGATAATTTTCATCAAATAAAGAAAATATTCCTGTCCTCTGCTTAGCAGCTTATGAGTGCAAAATGTGGAGTAGTTTTTAGTTTTCCATAACTTAATCCTCTTCTTAATATTCAAGAAATGTAAATTCTACCACTACTATGTACTCGGCAGGTATTTGTTACAACCACCTTCGGAATTAATTTTGTACAGGTGTATTCTCATAGACTGAAAGGAAGGAAGGAAGAAGTTAAGGTGGAGATTTCAGATTATATTTCATGTAGAAGAAACTGCATAACTCCACCAGTGGAATGATGTTACCTTTTCAAGGCTAACCCACCTCTCTTTATCTGGTAGAGATGATGTTTATAGATGTTGATTTTTTTTGTGATCTCTGTTCTTGTGAGGAATTCAAACTTAAAAAGTGTAAACAATACTGAAAAGTCTTGCATTTTTAAATTTAGATATCATCTGTCTAAGAAATATGGTGGTCTGCAGGGCTTCTCTCAGAGTAACTGGGGCCAAGAGGCCTCACATGGCTCCCCTGTGTGATCAGTTATGATGTATTATGTTTGTATCAACGGTTCCTAACTTAAAACTCACTAAAAAAGAAAATAGCCATAGAAATCCCACTTAAGTATCTCAGTAGGTGCTTTTTAGTGAATAAAATCTGTTCAAGAAACAATAGATACTACTAGAGTTACTCGTGCTTGAAAAATATTGCATCCTGATTGTTAGAAAGCCCTAAGGGTAAAAACAGTGACTCCATCCTAGCAGCTCTGAGGAGGGAATATAGGATGCCTTTTCTCCTCATTGGAAGGTAAACTTGCAGGGTTCAAAACTCTCTGGTTAGTGGAGAGTCAACTCATCATTTTCTGCTAAGTGTTCTCTGCTTGTCTTTCACAGGGTGGATGGTTGGACAATACCTGACTGTGGCAGATGTGATGCAAGCTTCATTGTGAAAGGAAAAGCGTTCAAATTCCTTTTGTGTCTATAAATACAGAGCTGCTGTGAAAATCTTTGTGAATAGAGCTTGGGCCTAATACATGAGGACCCTTGAGGCAAGAGATGTGATGGAAAAGGGGAGGTGTATAAAATACACACCTTGGAACAATTGTTTTCACTCATCCATTTTAAGAATGGTTTCAAATTTTCAGTAAAAGTAATCAATCAGCAAAAGCCACACTGTTTGGAACAAGAGACATGTAGCTGTCAGTACGACTTTGTTCTGGTAATATCAAGTTCCACCTGGCTGCAGTCACTTTACTACTTTAGAAAACTTTTCAACTTACTCAACACACCTGTCAGCTCACCCAGCTGTGCAGGAGCTGTTATTACAAACTTTCAAGTTCTATTCAAAGTTCATCAGTGCTTTAGAGGATCACCCTTCAAAGATATGGAATCTCTGCAAAAGTTATTGTCCTGACCATAGGGGCTTATGGACAGTTAGATACTACCTACAATATATTTTTCCTTTTTGCTCTGAATATCTTGGACAGAAAACGTGAAATGAAATTAATGCAGTAAGGACTTGTCAAGTGAGACGAGGTGCAGTGCTTAGAGCTGAATCAGGGATTGATGGTCAGCCTAAACTGGATTCACCTGAATCTGATTTCTCATCTGCTTTATATCCCATCCCACCACTCATTTTCTCTTTTATTCTCCATCCATTCAGTATCTTACTAAACTGGTGTTTTCTTGCCAGCTTTAAGAGCTGATTGTGGCAGGTATGTGCTAAAGTCTTGGTAAAAAGTTTTCCAATACTGGATCTTTCCTTTGGTCAGAGAACTATAAAGCTTCAAGGAGCTGTGGTAAGGCTTTATTTCTGCTTTTCTGCTGATCCACCTGGAATTGTCTTGCATGTGTTCTGTGGCTGTCTCAAGCAAAGTACAAAATCCAGAAAAAGAATACAGCCAGAACTTTTTTATCTTATGTCTTATAGCAGAGCTAAAAACTTAATAGCAGCATCCTACCACTAGAAAAATTTTAAGCGTACAGTAAAGTTTTGGTACCGTGTGCTAGGCAGAAAGCTATATTTGAAGTTGTGCATCTGTGTCTCTCATGAAGGATGATTCTTGTAATTTTGGGTGGTGAACTATCTACACATGTGGGCAAGTTCTGCTTCTTAGTCTGGAATCTCTAAGATGACTAAATATCAGCTATTTTCCTGGAGACCGCAAACAAATAAAGGTTTAGTACTCTGGGACACAAGTTTTGGTCATTAGCATCCTTGCACCAAATTCCTAGATTCCTAATTTGGTGTTACCTATTGTGCTATTAAAATAAAACAGTCTTAAGAATCTTTTCCATGTCTCTCATCTAGAGATGACCATTAATTTTAATGGAGGTACCCAAAATGACTTTATTTATGTGTTTGACTAAAGCAGAAATTTTCAATTCCATTAGATGAATGTACATTATGGAGACAGAATTTTAATTTTTAAGAATTAAAAAAATTAAGGATTTTTGTTGTTATTTTTGGGGTTTTTTTTGTTTATTTTTTAATTCCAAGACATGATGTTTACTGAAGACATGCCTTTTTTAGGGGGGGTGGAAAAGAAAAGCCATTTATATCTATCTATGAGTACTGGGTCAAGGAAAGAATTTATAGAAAGGCTTTGGTAACTAGTATTTCTCTAATGACAAGTTACCAGGGCTTTTGTTTGAAGATACTGGAAGGGAAAACCCTCAAGATTTTGAGCTACAGAAATAGCCATGCATGTAGGTGTGCTGTTATCTGACAAACAGAAAATGTAATTTTAGCATTGTAACCGTTTTTTTCTGTATAATATTTCGACCTCTAAATTGAGTTGACCTATAGTTAATCCTTGGAACTTGTGACCCTTGAAGCATGGGCCATGTCTTACATTTGATTGCTTGATTTGTTTGTAATAACTGGATTTTACTTTATTTGGGGTAGTTCCAGACCTTAAATTAAAAGCTACCAAATCAGTAGCTCTGGATATGGTTGTCATACATATGACTTAAAAGGTTTCTTTTATTCTAGAGTGGGACTATGGCACAACCAGAATTTGGCATATTGATTCTTTAGCTACCTCTGTAACCTACATGCTTGATTTTTCTGCCATTTTCAAATTGTTGTGGGGATTGCTAATAGTTAAATTATAAAAAAATCCCCAAGCCTATAATCACTGTCACTTTCTAAAAGAACAAGATTTACTTTCCATTTACTTGCCTTCATTTTGTGAGACTGTATTCTGCACAGATGAATCCTATTTTCAGAATAGTGATCTTCCTGCAAGAAAATCTAATACAAGAGAGCAACATCAAACTGACAGGAAGATTGAACGGGTAATATATGCCCTCTTCTTTTTAATGTGGGGTGTCTTCATGATACTGTGGCCTGTGGTCTACAGCTTTGACCCACATCTTTCTTTTTAGTTAACCTCCATCAAGTATTTAATATAGCTTCACATGTTTGTCATGTGAATCTGTAATTAATGCTAGTCTATTCCCCATGTTAATATGTTCACTGAAAATTATATAGAAGGAAGGGTACTTAGATCTACGGAGAATTAATTAGCATGTAATTTTCAGCATATCATCTAGTGTTAATTAGCAGTTAAACCATCTTCTAGTGCACGACCTGCTGATTTAAATACAGCATTCTGTTACAGTGGCCTTGGGGGATAATGTCTTGAAAGGGTATTCTCTTGAAAATGGAACTCCCTGTTTGTCTCTCTTTCTTTGTGCCTTAACATCAGATCTTGTCAGCCCTTTCTGCCACACAAAAGCCCCTTTACTTAAGTGATCAGCAAGCAGCAATTTTGATATTAATCAGAAAAGATAATGATAGATTTAAGCGTGCCAAATGAATGTGCTGCCTGATGGAGGTGTGATAACTCCCTTGTTAAAGGAGGGTCACATCCTCCCTGATGGATCTCTAACTGCAGTAACTTCAGTTTTGCTGTCTTTTCTTTAAACACATAAAATTCTACCATGAGGAACTGCAATACTGGCTAGCTGAGCCATTCAGGAACTTTCTCTTTACACAGTTGTAGTGTATCAGCTTATATTTCTTGTGGAAAAAAAACAAGTGTGATATTATATTTTAACCATCTAGCTTAATCTGCTTATGTTTTGCTATTCCTCTTTTCTCAAGTTGTGAGTGATCCTTTAAGATTTTTATTTCATCAGTGTAAAAATATCTAAAGCTCTATTTTATTGAGCACTTCCATCACCCTGAATACCTCTATTATACTGCTTTTGAGGTCTTATTTTTCTATGCAATCCAATTCCCTTGACCTCAGAAGAGTATTTATTCCTGGTATCCCTGCTTTATATTATAAAGGCTTTACCCATGTGTGTTATCAAAGCTGTTGCTGTGAAGTGGTGAGTTTTAGTACTGTGAAATTGAACTCTTTCATGGTGATAGAGAACAACTGACCCTAGTTCTTCAACTAGTTGATGATGGATTGTGAGATGAAACTAAGTGTGAAGTTTCTTGTGCTCCTTCTTGTACTGCTGGTGCTTTTTGGTGTGTGTGTGTGTTTGATTTTGTTGTTTTGTTTTGTTTGGATTCTTTTTTCTTAATATTTCCAAGGTCAAGTGTTACAGTGCAGGATGCTATTAGACTGAAAAGAAAATAGTCTCTTGAACAGAAGAGATGACTTATCCAGAAAATGTCCAGCTTCTGAGTTCTGCAATGAGAAAGTATATACAACCAGTATTTGTTTTAAGAGGCAGATGTCTCAGATGTTTGCAATGAAATTTGTGCCTAAATCAAAGATGGATTTTAAATCTGTTCATTGCCATTATGCAGTGCTTTTGAGGGCCAGTTAGAAAAGACTGTAGTTTTTGATTATGTGGTAAGTAACTTAATGAACTCTTCAGATCAAGAATTTATTCTTCTTTGCAAGTTATTGCATTGTCCAAGAGCTGATCTCAAATTCATCTATGTATTCATTGTTTAGTTCTCCTAAAAGATTGTCACTATGGATTCATCAAGAATTTAGTGCTGATAGCTAAAGATTGCTTTTATTTGCTCTCCATGGGAAGGATCGAAACTGTATTTGATAGAATTAATTTCTGAATAAAGCTCTATTAAATCTGTACACCTCCTTTTGTGTTATAAAATCACTGCCTACTCAACCAGATCAGTCTAAGCTCTCAGTGGTAAGTTCAAGCACTGATAATTCCCTAACCTGTGAAACATTCAAAGACTTTTCCCCCCAGTAGCACTGGCTAGTGCTAGTAGTCTACTGACTACTGAAGCTAAGCTCAGAGTTGAAACCATTTCCAAAGCATTGTGTGGCTTGGTCATTAAATGTCTCATGTAAAGTTTCTGGCCCGGCTGCTGGGCTCCCTTTAGCTGATATTGGTTGGGCCAGGAAGAGGCATCAAAGGGGTGTATCTGTGCTGTACTGTCCTGTGGGAGCTGTTTAAGGTGGATTGGTGGGAGAATAGTCTTGTGGTTCTTTGGTTATTTATTTTTCCTCTGACAGTATTTGGGATATCACTGTTTTTAGGCATGGCAAAGGAATGGAATTGTTTCCTTTTCACTGTGATTGTTGAATTTATCAAACTTTGAACATTTCAGATTCTGCATTTTTAATTTTTTTTTCCTGATTACTGGAAAGGAAATCTTGGTCCTACCAATTAAAAACGTTACATACATAACCTTTAAAACACTTGTATGTGTATTTAAAGTACTTTAAATATTTAAAATTACAGTTTGTTTAAGGCAGTGGGGGGCAATGTCTGGGACAGACCATTCTTACTCTTGTCTTTCAAAATCAGAGGTGGGGAGTACTTATTTGCATATCAGTAAATGAAAATATTAAATGATCAAGCCTAGCTATATTTTATATACAATGAAGTAACATCAATGCTAGAAATGTTCCAGTATGTTCAAATAACCTATGCTACTTCTTCCTCAGCACTAAATTAGCTTTTATTGCCAGACCCTAATGGATTTGTTGAAATTTATTCTGATTATTATACCCATCCAAAAAAAGTTTGGGCTGAAGCTTGCTAAGTTTGTTCCTTCATTTTGGTTCCCACTTCTTTTCTCTGCAAAAATTTCCTGTAAGTACTCTCGTACAAAATAGCCGGTCGCTCTTTCCCTGGCGTTCAGAGCCTGTTACAAACCCTCTGATTGCAAAATCTTGAGTTCCCACTGTCAGCACTGTTTCAATTCCCAGTTTCTAGGTCACATTAAAATACCATGGTAGTAGCTTTTATTCATCTTTCCCTGTTTAAATGTCTCATTTTATGGGTTCCTGGCAGGGCATTCACACTGAAAAGTGTTACTGCTTGTATGAGTAAGTGGCACAAACAGACTTTGCAGAAGCCTGTAAGCCATAATTTGCTGAATGATGAAAAGGGAACACAGGGTAAGGTTGGTCCAATATGCTCTGTTTCTCACCAAAGGCTGAAGAGTTGAGAGGAAGAAAAGGAGATTGTTGCAAAGGAATCTTCTTTGTTGACTGCCTAATGATCCATAAATGTTTTGTTCGCTAAAACTGAGGATTGTGGTTTTTAACACTTGGCATTCTTTGTGTCAACAGGAGCCGTGATGAATCCTCTTGGCCTAAATAGGAATGAATTCCGTTATTTGAATAGACTGGTGTCATAACTCTACTTCTTGTGCAAAGTTTCTGATTAGTTCCTATGTAGATGCCTATAAACAAACTAGAGCTTTCAGAAAGAATTGGAATTTAAGCATTGCATGCAGACTTACCAAGAATGAAAAATTTATAGCAAATTGTCATGTAACAGTCCTGTGAAGATACATCTCAGAAGCTCAGACCATCTTCTAGTCTAATATAAATCCCAATATAAGATTAATTACTTATTGCAGCAAATTTTTAATTATTGCTATATTTATGGTACTATAAAAGTAATTTATGATACTATACAAAGATGAGGTAAATCCTGGAGAACATATGAAAATTCAAAATAATTTTTAAATAAGACCTGTAATTATTTGCCTAACTGAATAACAAAATCTAGGCTTTTAAAAAGCATGATTACATAATTTTTCTCTCCAGTAGAAAAAGCCACTCCCTGTGTCAGAAGGTATAATTTCAAACGTTTAGGCAGTGTGGAAGGATGCAAGAATTGAACTGTGCCTCTTGAAACTCACTTCAAGAGCAAACAGCAGCTGGGGGAAGCGCTGCCCCAGAGGTTGCAGCTTAGGACTAGGACAAGCCCTGCCAGAGGTTTGTGGTTGGGATGGTCCTTATGAGTCAAACGCTGTTGTTGAAAGCAGGCAAGCCCTGCCATAATGAGCTTGCTTCCAAAGCCAGGGCTGGTGCTCTGGAGTGCATGAACATGCCTTCCCAAAATGGTTGATGTTCCCACTCTCTTCTGTACCAGAGAACATCAGCTCAGCAGCTGATTGACAAATGTAAAACTCCTAATCTTGATTTGAAGTCTGCACCTTTTAGATTTGTTTGTGCTATTTCTGGTTTAAATTGGGATTGGTGTGAGAAGCTGCATCTACAATGAAGAACACACTTCTATTTCTGGTCTGTTTCACACAGACAGCCTGAAAGGCTTCCGCTTGGATGGAAGCAGGTCACATTTCATCCCAAAGCAATTGAAATGACAGCTACAAATTCTGTAAAAAGTTTATAACAAGTCTGCTGACAGATACTCAAATAAGGAGTATTGGAGACCAGCAATAGAATGTTCATAATGGCCCTCATTGTACGAATCTTGATTGGGTACAAATTCTGCCAAGCTTCCTTACTGATGCTAGCAAATACTTTAATTTAATTAATAAGTAGTCCAAATGCAATTCAAAGTAAGATATCAAAATAGGTGAGGAAGGAAAACACCATCTTTCTTGGCCTCTCATAAAAATCTCACCTGTTCCTACATTATTAACATATTCCAGTAATGGCATATATTCCTCTATATGACAAAGTCTTTTTTTCCCCTTAACTGCTCTTAACACCAGCAGATTATTCTTTGAATCTTGATTTACTGTGAGCAGATTTTGGAGTGCCTGGGACTGGTACTGGAACCTTAGAAGAGAAATTAGACTGGAGCAAATATGATGGTTGCCCATATTGCAGGCAATGTCAATATTAAGGAGCTAGTGAAAAAACAGTGTGTTTTGCTCTCTGGAAAATCCCTGGCTGAAAACAGAAATTTTCAACCTGCTTATGATGCCCTCCAAAAACCAAAACACCAGCCTAAAAGAGTTTGAAGTGATCTTCACATAGTTAAGAAGATTTCTGAATTCAAATCCTTTAAAGAATAATGTACTCAGCTGTTGTAATGTGAGCAAAACATTAGTTGCAATTTAGGTTCTGAGGAAGAAAATTATCTGCTTTCTGTTCTCTCTTAAGGTGCCTTGGATTCTTAATCACTTGGTGTTGGGACCAGTGCAGTGTTCAAATAGTGCATTCAGTGCCTGTTATTAATCTGTTTTTCTCAGAGTAGTAACACTATCACTTCACTTTGGTGCACATGTACTTGGAGTAAATGCCCGCTGAAGGCAATCAAAACTACAGATAAGTCTGCAGGGGCAAAATTTGGCATTGACAGTTGAAACCATGACAGAGCAACGAATGTAATGAAGTGGGAAAAACTCTTTTTCCAGAAGACCTTAGATGAGGTTAGTGGCATTTAATACCATGGAGAATTCATTCTTTTTAGCAAGTCCCAGTCTATCAAGAGACTGACAATCTGATAGATTTAATCCCTGAGGGCCTAAAAATGAGACTGGCCAGCTGTGGTTCATAGATCACCAATGGTCCATGGTGGTCCATCTGTTATAAAGGGACTAGGAGAGAATCCATTTATCTTCAGGCAGCTATGCTTTTCTAGTTGTTTTAAGGACTTACAGAGCCCTCAGAAAGAATTCTTTTTCCTCTTGCCTATGGAAATAAAGATATCAAGCACCTGCCTGTCCTGTGCTGCAATGTCTTTCTTTTCTGCTACCTTTTTTCAGGAAATTTGACATTTTACTCCTCTGAAATGGAAAGAAGGGAAGTGAGGCTGCAAAGGCCAACCTTGAATCTCAAAATGACCAGGGAAGTTTGAAGTTGCTTCTAAGAGAGAGGAAGATATGGGACTTGTAATCCTCAGCAGTCAGGAAAAAAGTAAATATTACAGTTTCATAGACATAACCAAGCACAGTGGAATTAATTATATCTTTTCTCCTTAGAACTGTCCTACTTTGATGCTGCAGTAGGATGGTCACACAAGGGAACACATTGGCTTGTGGGTGAGAGTTTGAGAGCACTGCTGGCCAGGAAAGGAGATCTGCTCTAAGAAGTGGCCTGAATAAGAAGTAGCCTAAGATCTTCTTTTAAATACCATAAATTCCCTAGGGCATTAATGCTGACTAGCAAAGAAGTCACTAAGTTATTACAGTTTCCAGGTGTGTTGTTTAACGTGTAACCTGATTCTCCTTACTCAACATTGAAATTTGATTCCAGAACTTTGGTCTTTTGATTGGGACTCAGATATTTGTCCCGTGATTTCTAATAATACTTTTTTTGCTCTTAAGAGGTCTTAAATAAAATAATAATTAATTTAATACAGATTCTTTTTCTAAGCTCTTGCAGTTCTAATAAGAGGGTATTTGCAAAACCTCTATGTTAAAATTTAAATAGCAGGAAAGAAAAAGGCAAGCAGGAGGCAGTAAGAAAAAAAGCACAATGGAGGATTAAAAAAAGGAGATAATGGTCTATAAGCTCTTTGTGGCAAGGAAGGATTCCTTGTGCAGAGCAGCACACCAGTGGGCCTAATTAATGCCTGTTACTTGCCACTTAAGGCTTGTTCTGAAACTGCTGGTAAGAACCAAAGAGAAAATGAGAGGAAGAAAGAAATTCAAGAAGAAAATGCAGAAAACACAGCACAAATACATCCCTTGAGATTCCCGCTTTAGACTACAGGAATTTCATGAAAGTAGAGACTCCTAAAGCTGCATGATGACAGTGGCTGTAAATTGGAGGCACAACACTGTTGGGATGGGGAAGGGGAAAATATCTTTACCTTTTCCTGTGAGATTTTTCCCACATGGGTTTATTATAGGGTGATTTAATTATAGGGTGATATAGTCTCATCGTGGGTTTATTATAGGGTGATTTGAGCTGTGGAGCTGGTAATAGGTTTCAAGAGGACATGTCAATGTCCGAGTGTTGCTGAGGCCAAGAAGGAAAATAGAATGGAAACTAGTTTCTCTGGCTTGTGAAAGTACAGAATTGAAATAGAATAGGAAGTACCTGAAATAGAGCAGCTGTTCAGCTAAGCATTGTTTTAATGCAAAACTATCCCATTTTTTGGGAATTTTTTTTCTAAATGTGTTATAACCAATTATTCAGATCTTAGCAATATTCATATAATCCAAATAACTTTTCTAGGCACTACTTTATAGGCAGATTTATTTTTACATGGTTGTTTATATGCCATCTTAATTGTTGCAGTGATAGTATCTAGTATCACATTATCAAGTGTGAGAAAATAGTCTGCTCTGTCTGAAAAATGGAGTTGATGTGTAAACTGTACATCAAGGGTATTTATCTAGTGAGTGTCATGTCATATACACACAGAGAAAAAAATTTCAAAAACTGGCCTATTACTTGAAATGATATTGAAGCTCATATTTTAAAACCGGGAGTGATCCCTGCTCAGACTTAGAATTTTGTGGTGGGGGAGGTATCCACCAGTGGCATCCAGAGTGAGCTCTGATGCTTCAGTGCTTGTACATCGCTGCAGTTCCTCCACACAGACCCTGGGAGAAGGAGCTGCTGCTTTGGGAGCTGCAGTGGGGATGAGTAGCCTTGGGGTCTGCTCATGTTTCACATGCTGGACTGGAACATACCTTGTTACCTTTGGCTTAAAGGTAATCCATGGTTTACACAAGATATTGGTGATCTTTTATTAGCCTCATCCACATGAAAGATCTGTAATTTTGCCCTGATTCAAATGCAATATGTACGGGCATTAGGGATATATTTTTCTTTGTTTTGACAGGACATAAAGGTACACATATGAGAGAATTGATTATATTCCATACTATGCATTTGAAGATAGAGCCAGTAATATGCTAGTTAAGAGTTTCACATAATCTCATTGACTTTTCTCAGCTTTATCCTTTTCTTGCACTACAAATGAAAAAGGCTCAGTCCATTAACATTTAAATTGGAGATACAGATTCCTGATGTAAACTGTTTGCAATGACATTAATAGTGGGCACAGCCCATTAGTGTGGGCTCATATTAGCAACATTTTAATAATCATGGAAGAGCTTTTTTTAAAGTTATGGGAATTTCACTGCAGCATATAATTAAATGTGTATGGAATTTTTATTGGTTATAATTAAGATGCATGATCTTTGTTTATTATAGCATTAGAAAGTACTATAATAGCTCTGAAAAACACTGCTTGTCATGTGGTACTGCTTAATTATGGAAAAATACTATAAGACTTCAGGTTGGGCTGATTAAAGCAATTAGCACAAAATTATAATTGGATACTATTAAAATATGTAAAAATATTTACAAGCCTCCTCATGACTATGGGAATTGGGCCTTAAATATTTTTCTTCTTAAGAAGATGCAATTTTATATTTTTACTGTTACTATACAAGAAAAAAAAATAGGAATCTAGTAGCTACTTATTGGGCAATGTTACCAGGGTCTTATGTGTATGCATGTATTTGAATCTATTTTCAAATCTTATAAAATATGAAAATATGTGTGCTTATCCATAAAAACACTTTCATCTCTATTCTTCTAACCAATACCAAGCCATGTAGAAATTATATCCATCTTTTCTTAACAGATCTAAAGTTCATTTTCCTCTACCTAGGCTATGATAAGGTTGTTTTCTCCTGTCCCATTGGCTTCACTTGGGACACACTGATTTTGACTTCAATTCAGTTTTTGGCTCAATATTTACACCCACATTAATATTTTCCTCTTGCTTTTTACATGGGCAAATATGAGACACCTCTGTCACCCTTTCTGGTTATGATGGTTTGGGTTCTGTGTGGATCCCAGAGGTATTCATCATTTTAGGGAAGCTGAAACAAGCAACATCAGCAACTAAAACATACAAATCAAGAGGGTAGAGAGAATAAGGCCTTAAATATTTTCAACTGAAATTATTCTGTCATCTTCTGGGTTTTGGATCTTTGGAGTGAACTGAAGTAAAATTTCCCTTCAGAGCCATACTAAAAAGGAACTCAAGTACTTAAAAATACGAAATAAACTGTTATTGGCAGTACAGGGATAGCTGTTTCTCTCTGAGCTGTTATGTCTTGGAAATAGTTTCTTATTGTTTGCACAGTAATCTCTCCAGTTCTTTCTTCCTGGGAACTTGGGAGTTCTGTAAGCAACAAGTAGTGGGGAAATGTCATCAGTTTTCATAAAAATGTACATTTTTGGTCTGAAAATTTTTTCTGCTCCTGTATTGTTATGCATTGAGGTATTTTACCTTTTCCTAGAAGAAAACTCCAAGACATTTCTGCCTCATATCTGCCTCAGTAAGGAAAGTGGAATGATATTGTTTCAGCTGGGAGATGTCCCATTTGTTATAAGAGATTTTGTTCTCAGTGTTTTTGTTTTGTTACTCTCACCAACGTTGACTATTTGTGTAAATGATGAGAATTCTGTGGCAAATTGTGAGATGTGATATTTCCCTCAGCCAGGGATGCGTTTAACTGTATTAAAATATGTTATGTCTTTCTTCAGTGTTCCATGTCAGTGCCTTGCTTATCTCTATATGCATACTTTTTTCCTACCAATTTTCTGTTCTCTTGAAACTGGGGAGTCTGAATTTTCACCATTAACAGGTGCCAGCTATCTCCATATGCTGCACAAACAATTTAATCTGAAGGCAGCTTAGTGGTTCTGGTGAATTGTTGCTGATGTTTTTTTTGTTTGTTCGTTTTAATTTAAACAATATAAATCCAAATAATGAGGTTAAACCAAAATTCTTTCTGTGTTGGCACATCATAAAGGAGCGTACAAGTTATGTAGATGTCATCATTTGTTATCATTTATTAATGACAAGTAACACATGGGTGGTCCCAATGATTACACTTCAGTTTAGACTGTTAGGATGCTGACAACTAAGTATTTCCTTTTCCTGCTTAAAAATCTTAACTGATGGTATAAATTTCAAATGAGGGACTCTACTCACCAGAAATCTAGTGAGAAACTGCTCTATGCACCCACTTTTGTACTTTGGTATAGAAATTTTAACTTTTCTTCAGACACTGGCTTGACTTCTCTTTCTTTAATTTTGACAGAAGTTTGAACTACTGCTTTTTTATTAAGTAGAATAAATTTTTTTTAAAAATGCAGCTATTGTTACAGGTGGTAATGAAATAGAGATTCTTTTGCATGTCAAGACAAGAATGCTATAATGAAATTTAGCTTTGTAGCTACAGCAGTTATGTGCTGTAATCTCTAGACACTCCTCTCCCTTATTCATAGATGAGTTGTTTAAATTAATGTACAATAAGCCCTGATCCGATTTTAGGATGAAGTACAAAACATCTGAGACAAATGATGTTCGGCCATCTAATTTCCTAAATTAATTTTTTGATTCTTACATTCAGTGGCAAATCTATCAAGACACAAAAACTTGTCCCCCTTCTGCCTGTCTCAGATGTTCAGGTTTTAGTCCCAAATACAATAATTAGCAGTATCACAATGAGAGCAGAATTTGGTGACCACTGTTATTTCATGGTTTCAGGAGCTCCATCTCACTGGGAGTGCTTTGAATTTTTCACTCAACTTAGCAACATACTCTTTGATACACTTTTCATTATTAAGCTAATAGGGAGGCTCATGGAGGACTTTAAAATGGATTCAAGTGTGAAATCAGTAGGTAATATACATAATGAGGCCATTGCTACAGCTGTGCTGCTTGGTAGAGCTAAGCTACAAAGACATTTGAAATTGGCTTTGGCTTGAGTTAGACCTGCACCTGTGAACAGCAGAGATACTGAGAATATCAGGCAAAAAATCTGAGATTTCTTAATCAGCTGAAGTTATCTATGGGTAAGTGACCTTGCACAGCTGATTTGGGGGAAGGGCCAATAACCCTCCTCTTCTTTTCTTGTTTTCCATGAGCACAATAGCAACAAAACCTCCTTTTTGTATTTCTCCCATCTATCTCCTCTGAGGTTCTGACTATGAACGAGGTTTCTTCTCTCCCTTACCTGTTTTGGGCTTCCTTTCCTATCTAAATTATCACAAGGCTTCTCATGGTAATACAGTAGTATGGTATGGATCTGTCTGAGAATACTGAGTGGGTCTCATCCTGCAAACACCTGAGGGTTTTCAGATCTTGCTGTGGTTGTCAATCACTCGCTGGTATACCAAGGCAATTAAAATTAATTTTTCAAGTTCTCTAAATCTGTCTCTGCATTTCTATGGCTAGGAAGCCATAAAATGGTGCCCAGCCTTGTGAAAAGATGGATGTTCTTGTGGCTAAGACTAGTGGGGGGAGAGCAGAGGGAGGAAATAAACGCTTCTTATCCCTGTCACATCCTCTTCATACCTTATAGCATGTCTCTTAGTCTCTGTAGGGATCTCATAACTACTTGTACCTGTAGGGATAATAGCCCTTCTCCTCTCCTCTTACCCATCCCATTGTTTTGGTTTGTGAACTCTTACTAGTAAAAGACTGTTTTTTACAGTGCGTGCGTAATGAGATGATATCTATATTGTTTCCTTCAAGCTGTGCTATAAATATTTTTGAGAATCATCTGTCAAAATATTTTAAAAACCAAAAAAATAATGTTTCTAGGAAAACAATGCTTCCATGCTTCTGTTGTTGTTGTTTTGGAGTGGGGTTTTTTGGTTGGTTTGTTGTTGATTTTTTTTTTTTATTTTTTTGTAGCCCACAAAGAAAACACAGCCAGCATTTCCTGAAATAGTCTGTAGTTTTCTTCTCTGCATGAATTGCTGTACTGTATCTTGGAGCTGTGATCTACCATGAGACCAAGACAAACTGGGAATCCACAGGAGGTGATCTTCAACATTCCCATGAGAGGAAACGGAGGGGCAAATGCTGATCTTGTCACTCCTGTGACCAGTGACAGAACTCAAGGAAAGGGTGTGGAGCTGAGCTGGGGTAGGTTTAGGCTGGATATCAGGAAAATGTTCTTCACCCAGAGGATGGTTGGGCACTGGAACAGGCTCATGAGGGAAATGGTCACAGCACCAAGCCTGGCAGAGCTCAAGAAGTGTGTTTGGACGATGTTTCTGGGCACAGGCTGTGATTGTTGAGGTGTCCTGTGCAGGGCCAGAGGCTGGACTCGATGATCCTGATGAATCCCTTCCAAGTCAGTATATTTTATGATTCTGTGAATAAGGGGATCAAGAGTAAGAACAACAATTCTAGTGACTGTACCTCAATTGTTTTCTGACCAGGAATTAAATGTTTCTAATCCTGACTTCTTGAAGTGTTTAATTTTAATATGTTTTATTCTAAACCTACAGGAACTTTATCATCTGTGAAACAGGCAAATTGTTATTGAATTGATATGTTGAATTTAAACAAGAGGTGATAGAGAGATTTCAAGGGGGACAAAAGTTCAGATTTATGTCCTGAGTTTTTTGTCTTGTTTTTTTGTTTTGAGATGTTTTTCTGGCAGGTGCTGTTTGCTGTGCACTAGGCATGCACAGTGTGATGTTGTAAGAACACAGCTATTCCAGGTCACACTTTACAGACTTGCAGAACTAACACACATATAATGAAGAGAATCTGTGCCTGAGGAAATGTAAGTGATTATGCAGTTGTGAAAATTAACATTAGCCTTAATTTACTTCTTGCAAACAATCTGGGAGACCCAGTAAAATAGTGTAGTTTCTGCAGTGCTGCCTGAGCTCATGCAAAACACTTTGTGGTTGTGTATTTGTGTATAAGGAAGGCTCGATCTCTCAGGGAAATGAAAGCACCATGGCCTCTAAAGGACAGGAAAGAAGGCATCCTTAAGAATAAAGATGGCGAGAGAGTGGAAGAGGGAGACTCAAGATTCTTAAAGTAGCTTTTTTGGTTTTGGGGCATCTCACAGTGGAATATACAGTGAAGCCTGAGTCAGAAGACTAATTCATCTTGTCTTGAGCCAGTAAGCTTTTTGTTTTATATTTGTTACTCCAGAAAAAAACACAAAATCTCTAAGCCTCCTTTCTGATGGAAACAGGTGAATTCAGGAAACTCTAATTCTGGAATATTAGCCAGAAATCAGATTTTAACAAAACACAGAAAAAATATATGCTTCAATATTTAAAAGAAATCTGGAACTAGGACTCCCCTTACCTAGCACAAATTCTGACAATTGGCCACACAGAATTTTTAGTATTATTTTAAATGCCCTGAAATGTTTAAGGAAATTATTTTTTTAACGTTTTAAGGATAGGAGCATTTCCCAACACTTTTGAACAGAAAGTTGCAATGCCAGAAATCCCCTAAGGAAGTCTGTTCCTGCTATGAGATCCTGGGCAGGGTGACTTGAATAAAATTGTGAATGCTTCAGGGCTCATCCAAACTGAGCGAACTCTGAACCTTAGAGATTCACACACCAGCAGTTTCTTTGATGTGAAACAGTTTGTGAGGCAAATCTAGAAAAAATTATTGTCTATCAAAGAATTTTGCCACTGCCCAGCTGTGGGACAATGCCTGGCAGTGGTGTGGGAGCAAGGCATGAGTTAGGATGCCTTCTCCTCTGATGTGGGGCACAGCCACTGCTGAGCAAAAAGAGTAAGGCTGGACCGCAACTCATGACAAAGCATTACAGGGTTTGAGCTAATTCCAAATGCTCTTTGTTCTTTTTACCATAGTAGAAAAGGAGCCAGGACAGGCAGGTGATTACCTTTGGTTGTTGTTGCTGCTGTACTACAGTTAGGAAAACAAATGTGGCTGATTTGTTTAATTTTGTCTTAACTGTTCCAAAACAGGTTGATCAGTGCAGTGTTTCCTAGTGCTCAGAGCTGCCCCAGCACATCAGCTGTCCTGCAGGGAGGCAGCTGGCCTTGCCTTGGTGATTTCCACTGTTACTGCAAACTTCCTCATTGACCTGGACCTCTGAAGGAGCAGCTCCATTTAGTTTTAACCCATTCTCCTTCTTCTAGCTTTAGATTGCTAAAGATTATGTACAGAGGAAGGATATAGTAAATTTATTTATTTATTAAATTCAGCTCCAGATTCTCTGTCATATGTAATGCTTTTCTGGTAGTTAGACCCCACATAGTCATTCCTGATATAGTAAAGTATCTTTTAATAGGAAAACTGAGGAAATATCCTCTAATGATTCTTTGCAAGATGTTATTTTTACCTCAGCAATAACTGATTTGAGTCTCAGTGGTGGCCAACAGCCAGGAAAAGAGCAAGACAGTGCTTTCTAATAGAATGTGTGAATCTTCTTTACAATGTTAAAATAAGTAGTATTGGATAATTTCCTTCAGAGGCAGAAAAAACTGTTCTGCACGGGTGTACTGCTCGTGATCCCTCTGTGATCACTTGCCCAGGGTTATGGTGACTTGATATTCTGTTTGGTTTGTGTAGGCAAGTCCATGTTCTTGTGTCTCTCTTTTTTACACTTATGCAACCACTCTGCTCTGTCAGCTGTCGAGGCAAGAGCTGTGCTGGGACCTTATGCAAGGCATACCGGCTGCTTTTCTCCTCTCATGGAGAGAGACACGTGAGTGAGCTTGAAGAATGATCCCAAATCCCACCAGATCCTAACTGCTGCTGGGGTAAATGTAACATCTGACCCTGCTGAGAGCATCATCTTGGTTGTTGCCCACATAGCTGATGTTTTGCTGCACATGAATATTGACCCTCACGCTCCCCCCATTAAAATTCAGCTGAATAAAAAACATTTCCTTTTGAACTTAAGGCTGTGCTTGATTTTGACTGGTTTTCTACTTTTCTTTCTTCTTCTGTGCATCTTATCCTACTTTATTGTATAAATCTCTCTGTGTGTTTATATATGCAGCAAAGCCAAAAGAGAAATTCCCACATTTGCTTTTCAGTTTGGACTGTTTTTAAGACTTAAAAACTATAGTAGTCTGTCTTTTCAATGGAATAATTTTCAAATAAAAATTATCAGGGATCAAGTTGTAATAAAAATTTCATGTTCTTTTTTTCTGTTTTGATTAAAATCACTGAATTGGAGCTGTTGACTTATTAAGTGAGAAGGATGTGAGCTTCATACACTAGGACATTGGATCTGGGACTGCACTTACTGAAAACAAAATTAACACAAAACACAATAAAGCCCAGCATTCTATTTGTGATTATTCTGTGATTGTTTTATTTTTTTGTTTGTTTTGTTTTGTTTAAGGATTAAAAGTGCATAATATAAATGGTAGAAGTTATGGGAATTTTTCAAACTTTCAGTTTCCTAAAATTGAAACAATTGAAACAGTGTACTGAGAAGAAATATACTAATACCAATGACTACTGCTTTCCATAAGGACTAATAAGTTTTGATTACCAATTTTATTGTAAAGGTGGTGGGATTGTGTTATTGCATCTCCTAGGTTCACTTGGTTCAATGTAGCAGTTGCAATATAAGTTATAATATGACTAAATATTAGAATGAGGAAATTCCATCTGTTCCTACAAGCAGCTTTTCAAAACAATATCAGACATGTTATTCATGAAGCAGAGACACCTTAGTACCACGTTTAAGGAATGCAGAGCTTGTAGCTGCATATGTGACTCCTTTATCTACTTATTACTGGAAATTTCTAGGCTTAGATTTGGGAGGATGCATCTGAGACAGACCAGGAGTGAATTAGACCTTGTACCTGCTCCTGTGTTCTGGTCTGATGAGGAAAATCTTTCCTGTGCTGGCACTCCCATGCTTTGGATTGTTCTGAGCTGAGCACTGTGCTATGTGCTATTACTTCTTTTATCTGAGCATCATGATTATTTTTAAATTCAAGAGCTGAACTAACAAAACACGGTGTTTTCCTGAAGAATTGCCTCTAGGGCGAATGGACAGTATAAATACTTTTCTAGCTCTCTGATTTTGTATCTGTGTGAGTGTATGGGGAAAGAGAGAAATGTCACCATGGTTTAACTGAAGAATATGTGATTCACGTGTTGGTCTTAGGCTGAGTACCAGGAGGAGCTCCTAATGCCCTTCACTTTCTGTCAGAAGCATTCTAGAAAAGTTGGCATTTCCAGTAATGAAGCTGGCCATGCTAATTATGACATATTTGAAGATTGAATGTTTTGGTTATGCTTAGTTCTGTGAAAGCTGGCTTCCAAATGTTTTTAGAAATAGGTTTTTGAGGAGAGTTTGTCCAAATCTGACAGAGGCTGCAATTTTAACACTTACCTTGTGAATTCAATGCGATGTCTTTGCCCTAGGCAAAATAACAAATTTTGAGCAAATTTATCCCAGTGAGAATTTAATACAATTTCCATGAAGATATGTCCCTATTTTCAGTGTGAATTTACCTGGATTATTAACATATGAAGTAGCAGTTTTCAAACTTCACACATAATTTACATTTGTAAGCACACTAGTGAAAATTCACTAATAAAAGTTTCTGTGGAAGTTTCTGATTTTTATGAAGCAGTGTGATTTCTCTCTTTTTTCCCCCCCTTTCTATCTCTTAGGTCTGCTTTATTGATGTTCCTTCCTTGTGCCTTTTTTTTTTTTCTCTCTTTTTTTTTGGTCAATGAATTAATCCTGAATGCTGACACGAGATTGTAGTAGGAGGCTCATCCTATCAGTTGTTGATAGGGCTCAGTGTTAGTGCAAGTCCCAGGTTAGGGCATATGCCAAGATCTGAGCTGCAATCAGTGTAGGTTTGAGTATACAGACTTGACTAACTTTTACTTGCCAGGGATTTGGCCCAAATATTTTGCCATGATGAGGAAAATTAATGTTGATTCTTAAGTAGCCAAATGGGAGATATTTTGCATTTATCTTAGTGTTAATTCACGGTTCAGTATATTTTATATCAATCTTAAAAGTAATAAACTTCCTTTAGTCCCTATATCCACTCTATTACTCTACAGTAATATAGTGGAATATTTACTAATTGCTCAGAAACATTTTATTTAAAGATAAATAGCCTTTGCACTGGAAATGAAGTTTTAAATTGTTTAATTTTATGCTGATAAGCTAAAAAGCAGTACTGTATACAGATGTCTTTATCATCAGTTTTACTAAGGGGCCTATAACGCATATATTTATAATATATTAGCAGGGAATTTGAATATAACCCATGAATAATATAAAGTAGCAAAATAAGATGGTGAATCCTGACAAAAGAAACATTTAATAATGAATTTCATTTGTGAGTGATGTGTACTTGCCACTTCTGTCCATGCAATAAGAATTCTCAAAGGCTCTCATCTGTTCCATATTTTTTTCCCTGGCTCCTGTACATTATTCCTAGTATTTCTAGCTCTTTTTGTGATCCTCTTGAGAGTTTTTTCATCTATTCTAGTGCATTTGCCTCCCACTTCTTCCCCGGAAGGTTTTAATCTTTCTCGGTGTTTCTATTGCATATAAGGCATTTACATGCTAATTTTAATTTTCCTTGATTTCTTAAAATGCTTTTTTAAAAATCCGTTTCTTTATGTAGCAATGGCATTCTGAAATTGTCAATACATTTTTTGATAAAATGTCCTGTACGAAGCAAAGAAAGCAAGAAAACTCCTTAAATGGCCTTGGCTCTGGAAATAATGTCAACCACTCTTCTATACTGTGCCTGAATGTACAAGCAACTGCTGAGGATTTCTGGGGACAATGCCCAAATCCTCACCCTTCAACAAACCATATATTAATTCCTATAGGAAACATTCAATTTGATTCAAATTTAAGTAGTACAGAACAAAAATTGCTTGTAGGGGGAAGAGTTCTCCATATCAATCTATTTGGTTTCTACTAGACTGATTCTTACTGCCTTGTGAATTCAGGGTGATGCTTCTGAGACCAATATGTGTAATTGGAGGTTCGGTTGTTTCATTTTTTAATCTGGTGTACTTCATGATGACCCAAACAACAGTTAACAATGGTTGCAGACTGCAGGCAGAACTCCTGCATCCATTGGACCCATGTCAGATTTCCATCCAACGCAGTTACAGTTCTTGCGAGTGATTTCTGGAATGCAAGGTGTTGGTTCACTATTCTTGTGGGCAGCTGGAATAGCTGGAGATTGGGGTAGGGAGGGAAGAGAAGACTGAGGAGTGGGGATGAGGAACTGAGCCTGTTATTCTAAATCACCAATGTGACTGCTCCCAAACTGCTCTGCCATGGGCCACTGTGGACCTTCTGTACCCTTGTGGTTGCGTACCCTCAAATCTCAGCTCTCAGCATTAACTCTCCTCAGTTAACATGTTCTTTGTTTTGCATGCTGGGCTGTGCTTTAAGAACCAGAGGCTGTGGTGCTGTGGTGTGGGTTTGAGCTGTACCAAATGCTCTGTGGCACAGTCTGCCTTCGCCCTCCAAGCCGAGAGGGAAGAGCAAGGCCGGGGGTGCTGGGGTTAGCACTGGGTTAGTGACAGACCTGCTGGGCTCTTGTGTTCACAGACAACTTCATACAAGATCACAGTGTGACACTGGTGGTACCACGAGTTTTGGCACTGCTCGTGCTCAGCCTGCAAGAGGCAGCCATGGGAAGCTGCCTGTGGGGCCTGGCCTGAGGTGGGGGAGCCGCGGCTGCAGCACCGCCCTGGCCTTGTGCATCCTGTGAAACCCACATGAGGCCACTGAGAGTTGTTCTATTCCCCCCTCTGCTGAGCTCTCACAGTGGCCTTGTGAGGCCAATTAATTGTATGTTACAGACTAGTTTGTCTGGAGCTTTATCTGCATTAGCTGAGGTGGTTCCTGAGGAGCTTGCTGGCTGTGGCCACAGGAGCTCGCTGGGCTGGCTCTGCCCTGGTCTGGGCTCAATGGCTGCCAGAGCCCAGCGCTCCTGAAGGATGGGACTGCTGTGCTGATGGAAAGGTGGCCATCCTTCCTCTGGGTGTGTTTATTAGTATCCTGCTGTGCTGATGGAAAGGTGGCCATCCTTCCTCTGGGTGTGTTTAGTATCCAGTTGTACATCCTCTGTTTTGTATCTGGCTGTGTTTATGTTTCTCTACAGTCTGTTTAGAAAATGTAAATATTTTAGGTATAAGGCTTTAGAATATTTCATGTTGTTGCTCACCAAAAGATACACACACTGTATGTTTTCAACCCTTTTGCTAAATGAGTATATAACTTTTATTTTTCTATAAAGTGGAATATTTTCCCTAAGGAGTTAACTAATATCTCTGAAGCCTTCTAAGGTTAAGATTTGAAAAGCCTTCAATATATGTCCCTGATTTTCTGATTCCATTGCTTATTTGTTTAGGCTGATGGGAATAGGCTTTGTCTGATGTGCTTGAAGAAGAAAAGAAGATTTTTGTGCTCTCAGGAGGCAAAGGCAGTTTTCATTGGCATTTTAGTGAAATATTAAAGGCAAAGCAGATTTCGAGGGACACACTGCAAAGGCTGTCACAGTGATCAGAGAGGCACTGGAGTGAGGAAAGGGACAGCTAAATGTGTAGGTGGAGAGTCAGTCCATTTGTGCAAAGGTATGAGTAACTGAGGTTATGAATTGGTTGCAGATGGGAGATGGCAAGCAAGAAAAGTGGAACAAAATTATATTGACATCCCTGTGTTGTCTAAAGACCACTACAAGACCATTAGTATTGCTGTGTAGCCAGCAGGGAGGCCCTGTCAGGGTGAGATTTTACTTAGGCAACTGGTATTGATTTTTGGTCTGCTGCCAGGATGTAGGAAGGAAAAGATTTTTTTCTTTTTTTCTTTCTTTTGCTTTTTTCTCCTGTGTCCATATTCATGGATGCAAAGCAGTGTGCCTGGACCTGAGATGTATGGTTGAGAGTGTCTGTGTGCTGTCATAACTGGCTTTATTGGGGGAAAATTCTTTTGAATTGACCTTCACACTTCTGGCCTTGCCTTTGCTCATCTTTCCCTCATGTCTCCTGCAAGACCATGCTAAAAGGCAAAATTAAGAATCCAACACATGGTTGTGGCAAATCTTTTTTTTTTTTTTTTTTGTTATCTCTGAGGTCATCTCTGAATGAATTTTGAGTGAGTTTTTATTATTTCTGGTTGCCCAAATGGAGAGCCCTGTGTTTGCTCCCTGGGCAGCAGCAGCAGCCAGAGCTGTGAGGCTCAGCTCTCTCTGGGGTTGGTCAAGGTGCTGTGGGGCTCCTGGAGAGAGACAGGGGCAGATATCACTGCAGTGTAGGGAGAACCTAAGGAGTCAAGCCATCTTTAATTTCTGGCCAAAGTCTGATCCACATACAGCCAAATAAAGCTGCTGTTAGTGTTTCTGTGTTATCTGTTCTGGTGGCAATAGAGTGGGGGCTAAAAATGGGCCATGAGGCAGCTATGAAGGCAGGGTGGCTGCTCTGGTTCTTGGGTCTCACTTGAAGTGGCAACCTGGAAGATGAAAAGCTTAGTGATGCTTCTCTTCTGTATTTATGAGTCCCAATTCGACATGTGTGCAATGAGTTTATTTCCCTACTTCCTGAGGGAAAGCTTGGCAAGGAGAAATTTCTGGCAAGAGAAGAACTTGTGGGAAAAATAATGAGCTGTGGTCTGCTTGTAATAGATGGACAGAGACTGACCTGGTTTAAATCACATAGGATCCTTCCTCATGACTTACATTAGATCCTAATATATTTTTATTAATACACTGTTTTTAGCAGAGAAAATCTCACAGAAATATGGTTTCCTTCATTCTATTGCATGCATGATAAACACTTAGCTAAGCATGCCTTTTCTTTAAAATTTATATACCTGCACTCTGAAAATTGAGACTGTAAAATTGTTAGAGAAACAAGAACTAAAACAGAACAGTGCTGCTCAAGTGTAATAGATGAATTAAATCTCCCATGCTATTTCATCCCTGTTCATCTATGTCTTCACTTTTCTCTCAAGTTGTGAAGCCTTCTTAAATTCATTCTATTGTGTGTTTGACAGATTATTGCTATGGAGGGCAGGTCTGAACACTGCTTATTTCCAAGGAGATAAAATGAAAATATTCTTTTGGGAATTTGGCCCTTTAATTATGGGTGATTTTTAAACAAATTAGTTTTGATCATTGAAACATGAGATTAAATCTCAGCATTGATTGCGGTCAGTTCTGTTAAGTCTTCAATTTTTGTGTTGTCTTCTGGAACAGACAGCTGTTTGTCCTGAGAATTTGTTTGCTACTGCTTTATTTATACTCTCTCCCACTTCAGTTCTGGCCACATATCTGATTGGGATACAATTATAATCAAGAAAACAAAACCCCAATCCAGGATACTATAACTTCAGAAATTGTAAGTGTTTTTAATTTTGCCTTATTCATAATGATTAATTAGAACTTTTTTCAGACTCCCATTTATTTCTGTGTGATAGTGATTAAAGAGTAAAAAAGCCATTTATTACAAATTCTGCCAGAAATGCTAATGCATATCTGTTCTGAAGCACAGCAGAAGTCAAGTCCTTAGCTTATTGTTTTTCCTTAGCACTCCCTCGAGGACCTGTTCAGATTCTCTCTGGCTTGACTTTAACCCTGAGATGGAAAGTTATCTGATTTTGGGTTGAATCACCCAGAATTGTCCCTGTTTGTGGAGGGTGTTAACCCCTTATAGGAGAACAATAAGCCACAATTCCAAATTGCAGCTTATTTGATTCAGACTGTCAAGATCCAGAGTATTGCAGTATTGTATTTAATTTTACTCTTCAATGCTTTAATTCCCTCCCCACACCATGATAACCAAATCTTTATCTGAATTCAGCCCAGTTAGGCTATAAAGTAATCAGGAAAAGGCTTCTGGGTTTTAGTTGCTGCAGAAAAGCTGATGCAATATGAATAATGGTTTGCAACACTGTGTGCAACAATGGTTTTATATTAAGATCTATTTCCTTAAGAAATTGAGGTGTAGACCTATTAGTGTAATAGAGAACATTTTCATCTGTGTATTTTGTTAGAAAATTCTAGTGGAGGTTTGGATGTCCCTTAGATGTGTGTTACTTGTGAGCATGGCTGCTTTTTTAATCATGCTTTTGCAAAGCATCAAACACAATGGCACCACTCATTCTAGTAGCATTCTCAAGTATACCACCACTCTTTATTCCAGGGATGTTTCCATACAAATAACTTGCAAGTAACTGTTTTAAGTGTAGAATTAATTTTTAAGTCTGCTGGAACACTGCACACCAAAGATCTTTCCTTTTGGTCCTTAAGACACGTGCATGCAGTCTAGTTGCCCTTTCAAAACCTTGAACTTGAATTTCAGTCTGAAAACCATAAATTCCTTAAGCTGAGCACAGACTCTTGTCTTTATGCAGGAACATTTGCTAAATTTAGAAATATAGACAACAGTTCCAGGAAATGCTACGTAGATTCTTTACTTTACATCATTAGCTGACAAGTAAGAACCCACTTGCAAGCCAGTAAGATGGGGTTGTTTTCCTCGCTGCTGTTTGATAGCAAATGATTACAGATAAGCTGTAGGGATATCCATTTATTCACAAGGACTTTGTCTTGCAGATGAAAAAAACATTACCAATTCAGAAAGCTCTCTGTGTATGGCAATCAATTTTAACTCTGCCTTTCTGCTGATAATGGAAGCTTCTCTCTCACCCCCTGTCTGGCTCACACGAACTCCTCTTCAACACATTCTGAGCTTGACAAAGTTGTATAAATCATTTCATGGTAACAGAAGATATTGTTAGGCTGGTAAACAGAAAGGAATAAATACACAAGTGTCAAGCTGCCTTCAGTTATATCTATTTATTACCCCACATGAATGCACACAGCACTTCATAAAACTCCACCAGTATTTTAATCAAGTTATGTCTTTTGGGAGAGGGAGAAGCTGTTGTAGGGACCATGTTAACTAAACCTTCATGCTCAACAGAGTGCAGAACACCAATTAAGGAGACTTTCACTCTAAAACCGCCCTAATTTGCCACATGAGCCAGGAGAATTTTTTATAAGAAGGCTTATAGGACTCTCTGGGACTTGGTAGGCTAGCTAGAGAAAGGTGACATAAACACAGGCAAGTGTATCCACTAGAGGGTATTGGCACACTATATATGGTGGTGCATTATAGATAATATCTAACAGGTCTCATTTATTATGCCTTTATACAAGACCTTTAAAAGTCCTTTCTCTTGTAAAGTCCATATTCCCCAGGACCTTTTCCATTTCCTGGTAGCAAATGCATCCTTGTATGAGCTCAATTGCCATTAGGAGAACAAAGGGGTGGGAAGCTGCTCACCACCAAATTATCAAATGGCTCATGCCCAGGTGCTGATTGAAATATTGATGTAGTCAGAAGACTTCTAGAGAGTTGGAACGTCAGTTGAGCAATGTGAAGACCTGCCCCTGCCTTGCACAACAGCTTTCAGGAGAGGGATAAGTGGGTTCAAATTCTGCAATCCAAGCATTTCCAAAAAGCATCTGTCCTGGAGCGGAAAAAGAGCAGGAAAGGAGCTCCTACTTTTAACAGCATCCACTAATCCCATTGCTATCAAGACTTTATAACAAATCTAGGATGAGGCCTTTAAGTTTATAGTATAAGGCTGGTTTGCTTCAGAGAAGAATTTATATTTGTTGTTCAGATAAATGGCCTATCACATTATAATCCTGAGAGTATTACTTTTCAATTTAAAATGCTTACTTGGTTAGGATTGCTATAGGAATTGTTTGTTTTTGCTCATAAATGACTATTAAAAAGAAGAGAGAAAAGAATTGTGTAGTCTGTGTGAAAACATCGTGTCTCACACGGGCATTGGAGTTACTGGAAGACTCTGGGTGGCTTTCATTAAATTTTTTTAAAAAAATCTCTTATGGAAAACAGTGAGGAAAAGGAAGTTATCTGCATTTAAGGACATAGTTTAGTGGTGGACCTGGTAGTGTTAGCTTGATAGCTGGACTTGATCTCAAGAGGTCTTTTTGAACCTGATGGTTTCTATGATTTTATGGAATTACTTGCAGTGTTCTGAGGCTTAAAATTTTGTAAATTTTAAGATCTTGGGGAAAACACCATTAAAAGTGGTGATTCAATGGACATTTTAGATTAGAAGTGTATCTGCATAAATACCTGCAAATTCTGTGTCCTTTGAGAGCCTGGGCCATATAAGTCACGAAGGGAATTTTCTGACTGGTATGAAAATGCCTAGCCTGAAGAAGTGCCTGCCCTACACCTAACAAACCTAATTGTGAATGTGAACAAGGCTCACCAAAACACACTGATCCCAAAAGCAATGCTGATGGTAAAAATGAAGTGAAACCAACAACAAATATTGCCTTGTTTATATTACAGAAGCCATCGACTCTCTTTCTCATGATAACCCACTGGCTCAGGGAATTGATGATAATGCATATGAGCATGTCAGAAAAGCATTTTAATGAGAAAGCCCTTTATGTAATATCTATTTTTATTCAAATTGGAGATTGAGGGATCAAGTAACAGGATGAGATGTTCAAGGATTGGTCTGAAAGAAATCGTTTCATTGTTGTAGTCATTAATGAAAATGTTCTCCTTAAATATTCAAACATCTACAGCACTATTAAAAATTAATCTATATACCATGCACGAATACTTGCTAAATTTTTTTTTAGAAGGTAAATTTAAAAGAACTGATTATGAGGAGTACTTGTTTAGGTAGAATTTTTTTTTATTGTAGCATTGATAGTATGGTTTGAATAATTTATTTAAAATTTAGTGAGGGATAAAGACGGCTCAGATTTTCTGATTCTTCTTCCAAAATAGGGTTTTATAATAATGTGCAGATTTTAGTGTTCTGCCTAAACTAATTTTATCCAAGTTACCAGTGCAATAATATAAATATTTCCTGGCTTTTCTGAATCGCTTTCAGATATGTAGACTTTACCAGTCTATTTTCAGATATGCATAATTCTATGATTTTAAAAAAACTCCATAAAATAGGCCTTTATTAGTGTCCTATTTTATTGTGAACATGTCTGTTTTCTATTCATTATTTCTTCTTAACATCTTCCAGTAAAATCACCTATATTTTTTTTTCATGTAATGTGCCTGGTTTTCCATTAGATGTTCTATCTCATGTTTTTCCTCATTGAATACCACTTGTAATTTTCTATCCATATCTCAAATTTCTGAATTTGCGTTTTACTCCTTATTTCAGTCAAAATGGACAGAAGTCAGTTATCACTTCACAATTTCTGTAATTACTCTTTAATAGAAAATGATTTTCAAATTTCCTATGTTTTCATTGCAGTTACTCCAAAATAATTAAGAATATCAAAAGAGGCCAGTAGCCTTTATGTTAATTAAATAAATTATGTAATCCCTAGTTCATGTAATTGTGATTTATATCTAGGCTAGATTAATGGAATGTTGATATCTCTCAGTATTTGTGGCAAAGTGTTGGAACTCAGGATATTTTTCCATCCCTTTCCTGTCAGGCTGCATTTGGGCATTGCACTCTGAGAAAAGCCTTAACTGCTGCTGCTAAAAATGTAGCAAGTACACAGCTATATTAACCCTCATTTTCCAGTGTAGAGTAGGTTGAATAATCAAACAATACAAACAAAGCTGGACCTTCCAGTGAGCATCCTGCGAGTCCAGGCTCCTTGCGTTTCCATTTCTTTTTCCAATGGTTGGTAGCATCAGCAGTTTAGTTTTTCCATTCTGCATTACAATATTCTACCACTAAAAACTTCCTGAACATCACATTAATGGATTGAGAAAGACTATTATAGCTGATTAATTTTTTCAACTTAAGTATTAGCAATTTGACGTGACTTTAATTATTTTTCTGCTTTCTGATGTTCCTTCCATTGTGTTTGTGGTATGATGATGTTGTATTTTTGCAGAACTTTAAGTAAATTGTGGGACTAGTTGCATTTCCACTGGGAATCTCACGGCAAAATCCCTTTTTTGTTTTAACAATTTGCTGAATAGCTGCCTCACACTGATGCTCAGGCACAACACCTCTCTCTCACGTCAATATTTAGGTTTAAGAATAAATGGCAATATAAAAATTAATCCTGTGTTAGAAAATAATGGCTCTGCAGTACCATTTTCCTGTGCTTGCCTTAATAAAACAGCTTCCTTGCCATACTAGTATATATTCTAAGGTGTAAAGTAAACCCAAGTTTTATAAACCTGAGTTTCCAATTACAAAAACAGTGTGCAATTTTAGTATACAGATGTCTATGGTAATAACTTCCTCTTCAGTTTCGAACAGCCTTTCCTAATTTTTCTTCCATGTTTAGTTGAGTGTAGTTTTGTGTTTCCCCATGCAGTTCTTTTTCTTCATCTTACTGGTGATGGAATATTTATGTGTGTTATTAGTAAACTATTTTGGGATGGATATTTTTACACATGACAGAAAAATTTGACAGATAAGTAAGCAAGTTACTACTACTATACCAATAACACCTTTTACATCTAATGTGAAACACTGCTATACAGGTTAAACTGTAGATAGATAGATAGGAAATAAAAACAAACATAAAAATGTCCATAATCCAAATTCAAATTAATTCTCTCAAATGAAGCAATTTCTAACATAGCCTAGAAATAAAATGCTATCTTTATGTCTATATATCTATAATTGAAAGATTATATATTCAGCATATTGGTGATACTTCCTTCTTAGAAAGCTTGCAAAATATGTCAGTTGAAAAATATATTGCTTTAAGATCTAAAATTTAGAGGTGCTTGAGAGGTTTCTTTTTATTATGAGTTCTGTTTTTTCCATGCCCCTTCTCTCAACTCAAGTGCCAATGCCCACATTGTGGGTAGTCAGGGTTACTTTTGTATAAAAGTGGGTTTGGCATATAGACTCATGAAGCTTCTTTAGAAGGTCAAAGTGAATGGAAAACTTTTTGCTCAGACTTAAATGCATACTTGAGTAACTTCTTTAAGTCAAAGCAAGACAGATGTTGGTCAATACATATTTTAGATGTTCTTTTTTTGGGTATTCTGCTGCAAGAGCACCTGTCCAGCCAAATGAAAACATCACATAGGAGTGAAGTGGCACTTGTGCTGGTTCAAGCATTTTAAAGTAGACAACTCAACTATCACTTAAAGCAACATCTGTGGCACTGGGGAAGTTTGAAATTATGCTGCTTATTGGGTTTGCTTAAACATGTTCGTGTCTGCCATTCCAATTTGTCTGCCTGGTGCTACAAAAAGATGTTTCAGTGACTTTGGGAAATGAGGTATAAACAACAGTTTTGCTTCTTGAGCTGACACACCTAACAGAGCACACAGCTCCTTCGTAGGACAAAGAATATAGGGATCACAGTGGCAGAGCCTTTTCTGTGTGTTGTAGCTGTAGAGGTGAGAGTGTGTTTGCATCTCTGTATGCTCGACTTGGAATTCGTAGGAAGTACTTCAGTAGCCCCATCGTATTGCATTTGCTGATCTGTGGGATTGGAAGATGAGCATTTCTAGGTTTAAGGAATTATATTTTATTAATAAGAAGGTTCACTTATTAAAGGCGCAGGATTCTTCCAGTTGTGCACTGTTGCAGGGCAAGCTAAAACTTTTTTATCAACAGTCAGAAGTGCAAGTAGTACTTTTGACCTTCTGTGAATATCTTTGATTGTAGGTAAAAGAAATATGCTCCTAGATTGTTAAATGCCAATCTCTTCTCCTTTTACCTGAAGAGCATGAGCAAAAGTACATGTCCCATAACATTGTTTATCTTTCATCTAACAAATGTTTCTGTATATATGATGTATTTCTATAGAGGATATCAACTCCTCTGAAATCAGCCTTTTAAATTTAGATGCATACTGTGTAATCACATCTTTAAAATTAATTTATAGTTGTGTTTTGGTGAGCTGTAGGTTATTTTTTCTTCTCTATGAAATGGCAGTATACATACTTTGTATAAATTATCTTAACTGTAGGTGATGAGTGCAATTGATATGGGTTTGTTTAATTATGGTTGTTTCCAAAATGACAGTGGCATGCTAATGTTTATCAGAGGAATAATTATCCAACTGACCTGTGGATTATCTAGGCTCTTTAGTTAGTTTTTGCTGGGAAAGAGCTAGAGGTGTAAATGGTATCCTCAAGTGTGGAAGTTCATAGCTCTGAAGTGGTAGTCAGGAGCATAAGTGTTGTGAGATGTACTTTGTTGTCAGCTTAGGAGAAATGGAAAGTTAATTTCTCTGCTAGAAGCACAGGGTGGGATTTGCATCATACCAGTGCTATAAAATATGAATGAGTCTTAAAAGTATCTCTAATAACCCAAGCTTTGCAGTGCACAAATACCAGTAGGATTGTTGGTAGTGCACTGCTTAGGTGCCAGTCTTCTAATTCTTTTATGCCCTGAGAGTGAGCAGCCTTGAATCTTATGAAGATAGAAATACCCAGTATGTAAAAAGATGTCAAAACCCTCATTTTTCCCCACCCTTTGACTTGAGCAGCTGACCATCAGGAACAACCATGTGCAAAGCTGTGTCCAAAAGGAATAGCAAAAAATCTAATCTGTGATCCTTGGTAGAAGCAGGTATTTGAGTGAGAGAAGGGATGTGGTCTTGTCTTGCTGTTTGAGGTACTCAAGTATTAGAAATGGAGCGAAACCTGACCTATTCTTGGTTACCTCTGTGATGACATGGAACACCTTGGTAGTCAGGGAGCCATAGTGATATTTACTAGTCTAGAGGCTGTTTTTTTTTTCTTGTTTTCTGGAAAAGGTGTAGTTAAAAAAAGATTGTTTAAAACACAATCCTTTAATCCCAGAAGACATTAAAATCAACAAGGCAAACACAAGTGTTCCACATTGTCATTTTATTTTTTGCTTCAGACTACATACTTAACTTTTACAACTGATAAACTGAACATTGCAGTATTGAGAACCTGAAAATAAACAGTGGAATCAATTTTATTAATTTTCATTTTCTATCTTAAGAAATAGGCGGAATGGAAGATCATAAATAGAAGGAAGAAGTTTGTTTTCTTTCACTTTGATTTATTGGAAGAAAACGTAGACCAACTAACATGTTACAAGAGGAGTTTGGTATAATAAATAATAAGGTTACAATTCTGGAACAGCAATTTCCTTATTTAATGCTGTTAATGGGAAAAGTTGGAGATATTAATTTGTCAATTGCATTTGAAATGCATTAACTAGACACAAATAGCTCAGTCAGAATAGACACTGAATAGCTCATTACCCTTTCATATACTGCACTACAGCCCTAACCAGTAAGCATGTGTTAGTAAAAAGTAACAAGCAGTTTAAAATTTGCACACACAACTCTAACAGCTCTCAGGCCTTCTTAGGTTAGTTACGGATACATTCCTTTATTTTTGCTCTGTTCTTTTCTCCTGATGAAGCAGGGTAAATGAATGAATGCATCTGAAACTGGATGAAGTGTTATCTAGCTGCACTATATATATCTATATATTTAGCTGTACTTGGTTTTTAGAAATACTGCTATCAAGACAAAAATTTTGAAATCTCAATAATTTCAGGAAAACAAGATACTAAAAGTTGTAGTTTTCAGTGTAGGTGCTTCCCTTACACACTATGATCTGCAGTTCTTGCTGCACAAGAGGTCTTTTACAAGGGAACCTACATTTCCTGTTTTTTTTTCCATATAATATAAAGTAAATTCTAAAACCTTCAGTACTAAGTATTGCTACTTAATTATTTATTATACGTACTAAGTAATTTGTTATTTGGGATTGTGAGGGGTTTTTTTTCTTTGTTTTTTTGGTTTGGTTTTTTTTTTTGGTAAATGACTAACTGTCTCTGAAGGGGTTCATAAAAATACCTTATTGTCTTTGAAAAATGCTTTGAATCACCTTGTTGTGACGATGTCTTGAACCATTTTTATGCTTAATTTTCCTGTAAGATCAATTCTGCTAGTAGCCTAATTATTTGTAATATCTGTATCATACAACAACAGTGTTTTCAGAAAGATAGCAGTGACAAATAGCAATTTTGCATAGAACAAAGTATTAGTAATTTTAACAAAGAGATGTAGTGTACAGAGACAGGCTGGTGGAACAGCCAGGCCTTGAAGATGAGAACACAGGATGCCCCATGGAGAAGCCCAGGCAGGGGGTGATGATAGGTGGCACATAAGTGGGCACCAGAGACCTCCCAATTTTAAGTGGCTCACCAGCGGTCAGTTAGAGAAATGCAGACTAAGGAGTTGGGTAAAAAATTGTGTTGGGAAAGACAGTAAAGAACAAGTAGCTTGTATGCAAAATCTACCATGTACAGTAAGTCTAAATCTCTAAAGGAAGAGCAAGGTTAAAAGAATATTAGAAGACACATAAAAAAGGCCTTTAAGACGTCCCGGGGAAATCACTGTCAACATCATGCTGCTTGCAGTGAAGGCATTGGTGTATGGGGTGGCACTGACTCGTTTCCCTCTGCCAGATGGGAGCTGTTGGTGTTGGGAGCCCAAACAGCAGTCCACTCCTTTCCCTGTCAGATAAAGGAATGGACACTAGGAAGTGTGCTTATATATACCAGCTTTAACTGTAATATGCTGTATTATTTAATTAGATAGATTATTGTATTATTGCATGTTCCTTTTCTGCAGCTGCTAAACTGGACTGAGCCCTTTGACTATGCCCTGAAGATTCCAACCATTGTAATCAAAGTTTCTTGGCTTTACATCCAAGGTGGGCTTTTCTCCTTATGTGTAATAAGACTTAGGTGTTTGTTGTGCTGGGTTAATGTGGGAAGAAAACTGCTGGGGTCTGCAGGCATCCTGATGTGGCAGTGGGCATTACTGCATTCAGGGCAAAGGCCATTATCTCTATGGCTCAGTAGCAGTGCTCCTGGTCACTCTTTCCAGGACTGTGAACTAGTTCTCTGCTGTATTGGGAGTGCTGGTGAGAGGCAGGTGAGAAGTGGTGTCCTGACCTTTTTCCCATCAAAACAAGTTTGATTTAAAACCTCACAACAGCTTAGTGTGAGCCCTTGCAACTCTCCATCACATTTTCATAATGCAGTCTCTCCCCTGCCTGGCCCTATGTCAGGGCTCTGGGGAACCTCAGTTATGTTGGTGTGCAGCCTAGAAAAAGCAGCTCTTTGTTGTATGTCCTATTGCTGCAAATAAAATCTCTGATGCTAAATGTGTTCTTGAAAATAGGCTTAAAATTCACAGCTCCTTTTGTCCAGTTCATGTTCTGTTTCACTATGTGAATGATCATTGCAACTATACTGTATTTAGCTGTATCCATCAAGTGGAAATAGCTTATACTAATCTTGGCACAGAGACATAAACCTTCATTCCTCACAGGATTCAGGCACCTGTCAGGCACTTTAAGTACCCTTTTGCCTCAACTTGCCTTATACCCAGACTAGGATATTTCTCAGTTTTCAAAATGAATGTTCATTTGAAGTTTGAGTTTCTGCTTTCCTAAGCTCTGAGTGGTTTCTGTGATGGCAAAACCAGGGCACTGGAGAGCTGGCTGACTAAGAATGATCCTTTTCCTGCTGCTTGCCATGGGACTGTTTCCTACATAAGCACAGAAACAGTAAGTGAGGCTTGTCCAAGGGCCCCCTCCTATAAGTAGGTGAGTGATTGCAGCATTCACCCGTGGCTTAGATGCCATCACTCAGCTTTCCACAAACACCTTTGCTCGGTGATTATTTGAGCTATCAGACGAACAAGGCAGCATGATGGTTAGAAATGAAAGTGCCAACTGAGAGAAGTTAGACATAGGAGAGGCATAAGTAAGGTCTCTCTCAATGCCCATATTCCAACTGGTGTATTGGGGCACACACTATTTAATTAATCTTTGAGGCATCTCTAGGAATCAAACCCACCAAGACCAAGTCTCAGAGAAGATTAGAATTGGAAATCTATTTGTTTTCTTGGTATGACTAAGGGGTGTTTTTTTCCTTTCATTTTGAATGAAAATTATAGTGATTTCATAGAGACAGTAAATTATACTAATTTGGATGTGTTATTTATTTCAAGCATGACTCTGCTTGCTGGTGAGAAAAATAAGACTCCTGTAAACTTTTCTCTGATTATATATATCAGACTGGTGATTTTAATTGGTGTATATATAGTCACTAAATTGAGGTCTGTGCAAAAGATAATGCAAATAATGAAATTAGCAGGAAATCATAAGAGCTCTGAAAGGGATTTTGAGCCAAAAATCCCATCTACTTTCAAATGGAGCCTTGTAAAAACTGTAATCCCCATCGTCTTTTAAAAGCATTGCTTTGTGAGAGGGAAGGCAGAAAGAGAATATGCCTGTTTTTAAATAGAATAGGCCTGTAGTTTAAACCCAAGTTATACATTGCTCCTTCTTAAGATTTAATTTCTCTGGTATTCTGCTTTGATCAATTAGAAAAAATTGTGGATTTTATCTAAGCTGCAGAAAAAAAATATATTAAAGGAAAATCTTTAATGGTGATTTTGTGGTCTTCAGTTAATTACAGCAAATGTTTACTCATGCATATTTCTATTTGGAGTACCTGCATTTAAATTTCAGCCAGGAATTCTCTCCATCAAGCAAGTGATGTTGTTTAATTATTAAGATAGTGTGCAATGTGACCTGTTTAATAATATAATATAGGCTCCTTTAGTGTTTGTCTACCAGTATTCATGTGAAAAGTTAAAGTTTGATCCATATAAAATTTTTGCTCCAAAGTCAGTAAGCAACTAAAATTCTGCAAGTACACGGCATTGCCATGATCTTGACTCTTTGAGAAACAGGAGCTCATGCAAGAAATCACACATCACCTGGGGAAACCAAGACAAGCTTTCTTTCACCATTCGTTGTGTCATCTGATTTCAAGAGAGAGAACAAACTTAAGCTGTTCTGCTTTGAAAGCTTATTTCATTTCAACCCTGAGCTCAAAAAAGAAATCTGATATAAAAGCTTGTAGCTGCATGTTCAAAGAGATTTTTCTCAAGAATTTCCAAGTTAAAAAAACTTTAATCCATTGGAGGATATGGAAATTCTCATAAATATATTTTGGGTTTTTTTTCAAGCTGAGTCATTAAATAATGCCTTCCTTGTACTGCTGGGATTCAGTGCAGGAATGTATTTTGCTTGTCTGTGTCCTTGTAGCCTTGTTACTGTGTCATGGAAAAGGTTTAGGCATGCCATGAACTCTTTCATTGTTGTACTTAGCATTTCCTTGTGTGCTACTTTCAGGAATTGACATCAAAGAGCAATATGAGTACACAGGCTTTAAACACAACTTTAAAGAAGTCAAACTATTTTTGGTTGTCTTCTGAAAGGATGATGCCTCTCAAAACAAATCCCAAGTAGCCTCATGTTCTGTGTGTGCATGTCTCTGTTTTCCACAGTAACTGACATTCAAAATAGCATCTCTGGAAGTAGACAAGTGCTGGCATTAATGCTGATCAGGAATAGTAAGTAATTTGCTAGAAACAGACAGAACTGCAAGTGGTGTTCATAGAGGAAAACCCTTCAGAGAAAGCAGGTGTTTTACATTTCTGCTTCCTCCAGAGTCTTCTGGAAGTCCTTCTGCATCAGTGATTTTTGATCATGGCCTGCAGGGGAACACCCTTTTTGCAATTTGTACAGTAATACAGTGAAGTGGTGCTGTTCAAGGGAGACAGTTTCATCCCTCAGCAAAATGAGACGTTCCGGACAATATCCAATTTGTTCCCAGGGCATTTTTGGGACAATCTGACAAGCTCTCAGATATCAGCAGTGTCTGAGCTGCAGCTAATGGACCTTGCACCTGGAAAAGGAACATTGTCCCCTGAGCTTTTCGCATTATATCTGTCCTAAGTGCAGTATTTTCTTATTGCACAATTTTTTTTATTGAGTAGAAAGATAATTTTTGCTTTTCTTGTCTTGAAATGGGAATTTTTTTGTTTTTATTTATTTCTTGATACTTTGGTATTACATGGCATAGAAAAAAAGGCTTTTGGAATTTGGGATGTATTTTGTTTATGCACTGATAGCCCTTTGGAGTTATAGTCTGACAAGCATGTGTCCTGAAGCAAGTTTTTTGTTCTGAAAGGTTGGAACGTGCTGCCAGTCCTTAATTGCTTGTCTGCAGGGTGTCCCTGCTCTGTCCCCCTGCCCAAAGAGCTCAGCTGCCACCCAGCCCAAAAGGGAGCTCAGTTTCCTCCGCTCTCCACAGGTCAATGGTGAAATCTAGCTGAGGTATTTAAACCTGTGGGTTTGTCTCCTTTATCAGGTTCTGAATTTGTTCATAAAAGGCTTCCAGAAGCTCTGTGTATTTGAAGGAAAGGGAAGAACCTGCAGTTCTGCAGCAGAAGTAACACATACCTGCCATGGATGCTTTCATTAAGCACACTGTAGGCACACTGATCTGCAGAAATTGGTTTTATGATAAAGAGTATTAAGTTACCGAGTAACATGGAATGACAGTGCCTGTGAAATGTTTGTTCTGGCACTTTTGGAAATAAATGCTTAAATTTAAAAAAACCCTTCATGTTCAGGTAGTGTGCTCCAGTACTGTCAGGTGCACACCACATCTTGGACAGCTCCAGTTGCAGCTCACTCTGCTCTGTCCATGTATCTGCTTGGAAATATTGAAGACTTTGCAGTCCAGTTCTATTAATGAACAAGACTGGCTTACTGTTGTTATGCTGCAATTTGGTCCTCAAAGCCAATGCAAGAAAAAGAGCTACAGATTTTCTGTTAAAGTAATGATATTTTGTAAACTGATTATTGATTAAATTGGCATGATAGGGGGTTAGTTATGGCCTTGTGATAAATCTCTGCAATTATGAGTGTCTTTGTTGAAGGCATGATCTGAAATTTAATAATAGAGTTCTAGTAGGTTTACATAAACTTGTAACTTGATTTAAATTATCAGGCTGATCACAAAGAGGTCCATAACACATCAGTTCCTAGACTAATGAACCATGCATCCTTGTCGACTTTAGTAATGTTTTGACAGTTTTTGCCTCAGTGCCTCTGAATTACAAGTGTGTAGAGATGTATTGCTTACTGCTACTATAGGTCTCTCCCTCAGGATATGGTAGGTCACGTTTTCTGAATCTGAATTGCTTAACTAAACAATGACAACTTCTGTAATGCTTTAAAAGAAGGCTACAATCAGTTATCATAGTTGTAATTACAATTTTTTTTCACAAGGAGAGATATTAAAAGAATGACATTTTTCAATTTCATACATTATTTAGCTTTTCTGAAATGGCAGTTTTGGTGCTCTTAAAATATAGAGGATTTATATAGTAGAGTGATTAATTCTAAGATGGTAGAAAACTGCTGTTGATCCTCTCTTTGCAAACAGATGCAAAAATAATTCAGGTTTTAAAATCAGGCTGTCCTTATCTTCTCACTAATGAATATATTATGTGAATGAAACACATGCAGCAACTGCCTTATACCATTTAATTGTTTGAGTTTGTCCTATCAGCTAACCTTGTTTAGTATGGGCATTTTTGATAAATAAGATGGCTTTTTTGTCCTTCACTATGTGGCTATTTCTTCTATAGTTAAAAAAAAAACCAAACTGTGATGCTCTATGTTTTGATATTTTCTATGAATTTCCTATTTACTTGAGTTCACAGGAAGCAAAACAGATAAATATAGGATGGCAATTTCTATGAATGACAGATGACATTAGTATGAAATGTCTAGATTTTCTTGTATATGTCTGTTTTTCTCTTTTTAGAGATGTGATAAAGTGGGGCTTAAATGCATCTTACACATTGAGGTCAGTTCTGTGATGAGGGTTGAATATTATTTCATGTGTTTGAAACATTCCTTAGCTTTATTACTATGTTACAGAAGGAAAAGTAAGGCAAGCTTTAGGAAAAATTGTGGCCTCCTGAAATGGAGATTTGGCCAATTTACCTATGATGTTTCCAAGTACAGAAGTTTTGAGGAATATTTCTTTTGTGGGAAATAGTGAATCTTGTGAATCACAGGATATTTCTCTAAGTAGGGTTATGTTTGAATGAAGTATGTTACATGATGCTTCATCATTTAATTTCTCGTGGGAAGGTATGGGAGCAATGATCTTGGGCACTGCTGCTTTTTGTTCTTATCTGCTGGTAGAGCACTGAAAGCGCTATTTTGTGGATGCTGGAAAAAGGAGGACACCTGGAAGGGTGATGATGGTGTCACTCATGCCACTGTGTTGTCTTGCTTCCTTGTGGAAGCTGAATGTAGCATGAACCCATTGTGTTCTTAGTTAAAATCTATTCTATAAATTTCAGAATGGGCCTAATAGTCCATATCATAGACCATAATCCCCATTATAAATATGTAGTTATCCATTCAAAAAGTACATTCTTGTACCCCTGGATCCATTATAGTTTAATATATTAAGACTTTAAAGTTTTAATATACGGATCATCACCCTTCCAAACTCACTGACAATCTAATAAGTAACTCAGTCTTAAAAACATGATTTTTTCTTTTCAAAATGATGTTGATCTAGATGGAATATCCCTCACACCTGCCTCTTCAACCTCACTGCACTCAGCAAAGACTTATGTACAATTAAAGCAAGTCTTATCTCAAGAACAGTAATGAATTTTCAAAATGGGGTAAAGTTCAGGCTGACTTTTTCATGTCCACACAATGAAGGACAATAGAGAGGAGCATTTTCTACAGTTCTTATATGTCTAAAATTACTCAGTTCTTTTTAGAGCCCTGTATCAGTCTTGCTGAAGCCATACAGGAGCTCCTACAACCCACAGCTTCTCTGTGTTTCCCCATTGTACTGTGTGCCTGAAGCAGGTCAGTCAGTGTCTGAACAGTACAGAAGAAAAATAAATAATATGGTTGTCAAGCTCTCTAACAGACTTCTCCCACTCAACTTTTCTGCCTTTCATTTTATGCTACAGAGAACTTACAAAATGTGCAGCATAGAGAGCTTACAAAGAAAACCCTGGTGGGCTGAAGTCTTGTTCTTTGTTCCTCAGCCCTCAGAGATTTCCTGCTCAAGAGCATTTGCAGTTAGATTTAAGACCCCCTAAAACAAAATATTAAGCTATGTGGGTTCATTGATTGCAAAGATGATGCAATATTTGCTTGGGCCCAGCACAAAGATATTTTGTAGTCGCTTATTCTGTAGAGAGAGATTCAAGATCCTGACTGAGACATTGTTCAATTCTGGCAAATAGCTGACAAATTATTAAACTTAAAGTGAGGCTGCACATTAAATCTAACACAGGTGAATATGCAGTGAATGTGGTGTTACATTTGGACATCCTGTGCAGTCATTGCATTCTTTCTTTTTTCCCCCCATTGTTTCCTAAACCCTTTTTGTCAATCTTATGATCTGTATATATGTCATAATTTAAATAAGGATAAATGTCTCTCAATTAGGGCAATAGCTGATATCATGTACTAATTAATTCTGGTACAAATTGGCGTTTATTGTCACTGCATTGTGCTACCTGCTATAATGGCACATAGTTGTTTGGCAGCTCAGGCAATGACTGAGATGTGTTTATTGGCACAGATGGTCTGTGCCAGGTGCTCATCATTGCAAAGGTCTGTGCTGCTGTGGTTGTCCTCCCTTCCCTCATCCTGTCAAGCCACTTGCTTTTGGAAGAATCTGTTGCTCTTAGATATAATTACAGAAAATATTAGCACCAGCACAGCTTTGCCTGTGCTCTTGCTGGAGGAAAGGGAGGGTGCAGGCAGGGTGTGTGGATGACCAAGTTGCACATGAGAGTGGGCTGGAACACATGGAGATGCTGAACTGTGGCAGTAGGGTGGTATCCTCTGAGTTCTGAGGGCACAGATTCCCATTTCAGGTGCTTCTCTGTATTGGGCACCAGTTCATCATCATGCTGATCATTCATTTTAGTTTAGTATTAAAGTAGGAAAAGATAAATCAGAAACATCAGCTAAAAATAAAAAAATATAATTTTATTGTTGTCGTTTTCCTGTCTTTAAGGGGCAGTGACCCTACTTGATTCAGTATTAGTGTCTTGGTTTAAGAGACAGGTATTTGCCAAGGAGAGGGATGAGCCCCTTTCCCTGTAATCCGCTCCCTTTTAATCACTATAATTTGAAATCAGACGCTTTCAGGCATGAAATATGGGGGTAGGAATAACAATTCTTTACTAATATATCTAACAAGGTAAACAGCAACAACAACAGCTATGAAAACTGACAACAAAACAGAACAGTATCGCTCAGTCCCCGTCTTTGGATGCAAACTCTCTGGGTTCAGTTCCCGGTGCTGTGGGCAGAGCCGGTCCCGCGCAGCTGCAGAGGCCGGGCTGNCTTTCAGATTGTTTGTGTTGCTTTTCTTTCCCCACCAGCCTATTATTCTTAAACTGCAGGTTATGTTAAGCTTATTGCTTTTAAATTGCCGAGTATTTAGGACATTGTAGGCATATAGAATTAGCTTGGACAGTATTGAAGGTCACATTATAGAGAACTAAATTATAATGACAGCTGGGCAGTCTGCATGATAGTCTTTTTATCTAGCTCATGTATCTGATTCTGGTCTTATTAACCAGTGTTTATTCCTTCCCACACTGGTAATTATATTTCAATACTTCAGCAGTGACATTTTAAACCTGCTTTTTTTTCAAAAATTTTTGTTTGAGCAAACATCAGATTTATTTGGTTTCTCTCATCTAGTCAAGTTTAAATGTGTTTCACTCACCATAAATTTTCCTTGAAATTAAGCTTTTCTGTTGTTTTGTAACGCTGTAATAATCATTGACATGGTGATAGATGAACAAAAACACTGGAGGCATAGTCTCCATTTATTACATGAAGTTTGGGAGAAGATGGATCTGGACAAAGATGCAACTGATCCTAGTGTTGCAATTGGTTTGAATTAATTGTAGCTTTAAAGACTTCTGACATTGTAGTAGCTTGTTAAAACAGTCGTGCTGTGCTGTTCCTCATGGGCTGGGAGCACAGGGGTTGACAGTGGATCTCTGACTTTCCTGAGGTTTTTTTTTGTGCAAAAGACCCGTGTCCTCCTGCTCTGTGTAAATAGAATGGCAGCTGATGAGAAACATGTGAGCTGTGGCTCCTCTCTCCTTGCTGGTAGGGTCTCCCATGGACTTGTGTCCACTCCCACACAGTAACCTGAACCTTGGCTCCAATTATCATGTGCTTGCTTGGAGAAGGACTTCTAATCACAGTTATGTTTTCCATCACAAAGTTCTTGAGCATTTTTTGATTTGTTAGTATTTATTAATAATTTAATAACCTGATTTAACAGTCTAATTAAAATCTAAATTTTGCAATTGGCTACATGACTGTAAATAGCACCTGCAATTGTTCAAGAATTATTTGAAGAGCAAGGCAATTGGTATTCCAAGCAATTGTTTTGTGAAGGTTGAAATCTAGATCCACTGAGAAATCTGTAGAGAAAAACTGCAGATAGACTCCTTGCTGCTTCTCTTATGAAAAATTAAAGACAAACCAGACAATGATGGCACATAATTATAAAGAAACAGATTCATTTGTTAACAGTTCTATGGTGAAATTTTGTTATTGGCACTAATAACAACATAAACATTTGCATTCAGCTGAGAGCATGCAGTGATATTCACAATGTGGTAAAAAATGTCTCTGTAGAGTTCTCAATGAGAGGAGCATTGCTTTGAATAAAATGCATCAGGCTATTGAAGAATGTTATGTTGCTATTGTGTACTTCATTCTTTTTTTTTTTTTCATAAGGGCTATTCCTCTCTAAAATATTTTCCAGTATTAAACTCTCCCATGGAAATGAAAGCTATCTTCCAAACGTATTTTCCAATCTGTATTTTTAAACTGCCTTTTTAAGTGCATAAATGCACATGCTACAATTTATTTACTCATTGTTCCTAAAACTTTGAATAGACTCTTTGAACTGAAGTAGGATAAATTCGCTAAAGCATCTGCAAAATGACAAGTGTTTAGTGAGTGGCTGGCTAATAATAAATCCCAGGAAAAACATACAGAAATGAAATAAGGTATTGATATAGAAAAGAGGTGTAAATAGCATCAGTACAATGCAGTAACTTGACAAATCTGGTTTGAAATTTAAAAACAAAAAGGAAGAAAATGGTCGTGCTCCTGAGAAGTAGAGCTGTAGCTGGGCTCTGCAGGTCTGGGGTGGTACATGAGTTTTCCCATGGCAGATCCACCTCCCAGCCTCCAGAAAGAACTGGTGTGAAGAGCTGGGAGATATGGTGTCCCTTCATAGAAAGAACACTCTACCCATTGCACTGTGAATGCCAAGTGTTGATAACTCTGTATGTGCACCTACTTTTTATAGTATGGGATTCCTTCTACTGAAGATCTTGCAGCTCTGAAAATATTATGCAGGCTTTGCAGTAGAAACTGTCATATGCCAGAAATTCAGCTGAACACTTTTTGGATTTCTCTGTGTCTGAACACCACGGGGATGATATCTGTCACAATTGTATAGCTGCTGCAAGTGCTAATTTTCTAATCAGATGAGGCATAAGAAAAAGAATTCCTTGTTACATACCTTTAAGCTACTACATTTAACTTCTTTTCATTACCATGTAATTATCTTTTCATTCTATAGATGGTGTGATAAATTCCAAAGCTGTTTGTGTCTGAAAATTAAGTGAAGTTGTGACATGCCTGGAACCGTCTTACTTCAGTGACCTAAACTACTTAGCTCTGGTAAATGTTCACAACAACAAAAGCTGCCTGTGCCATGCCCAGTCAACACAAGTTACCAAATCAGCTGTGACAGAGGCACTGTACTTTAGGCCCCATATGAGTCAGTGGCTGTGAATTTTTTCTCTTTTTTCTAATTGTGATGGTGTCTCCTTTCTCTATACAGTGGCTGCATTTGTGATTCTTGTACTGGTTATAGAAAGCAAAAGATGAAGTTGTGTTCTAGGCCTGTTGTTTGCAATAATCTTTAAGGAGATAGGGAGACTCTAGCATTTTAGTGTCAGATGAGTGTTTGTTCATTTGAAGAAGATCTGAACAAACACAAAAGGATCTAACATAATAGAAGGAACCAGAAGAGCAGATAACACAGAGAAAACAAAGGCAATTTTAGTGGTGTCTGAGAGGTGTTTGAATTCTATAAAAATGGTGCATTTACTAAATATACTGTTTGATAAAAGAATTATAAATTATCAATGACTGTACATTGTTGCATCGCTGTTACCTGAACCCTGGTTCTTTCCTATTGGTTTATCCCTAAACCCTAAACCTTTCCTATTTGGCGGAATGCCAAACCCTCCCCTTGACCCTAAGGGTTAAATAACCCTGTAGTCCCTTTGTTCAGCCCTTCTCATGCTGGACCCTCATGAATAAACTTGGAACATGTCCAGAGAAAATCAGGTGAGAGGCCTCCTTGTCTTATTAAGTTCCTATGATGTAAAACCCCGTTTTTACCCCTCATTATAAGAGCTAGCTAGGCAGGATTGGGGTAGGAACAGAGGCATTACATCAGTACATACATTACAAACATACAGAAGCATTGTGTAGTAAATAGTGCTCATCAAGGCCAGTAAAATGTGTTTGAATAATTTAGAACTACTGAGTCTGCAGGCAGTGTGTTAAACAGACCGCTGATTTGCTTTATAGTAACCAGCTATTATGAAATCATTATTCTTTTAATAACTGGAATGGACTTAATGTAAAACATATCTGAGTCTTGTCATACTGATGTAAAATAAGATTTATTGTAGTTTGTCAGACATTTTCTTCTTTCTCACTCCCAAACGTTGAGAGGGATACTTTCCTTTTAAACTTGCACATTTGACTGTTTTTGTAGTCATTATTATAGGTAGGTTTAGTACTTTTGTAGGGTCCATCAGTTGTCTTACTATACTATGAAAAAATCATGTTTCTTGTTTGAGGAAAAAACAAGGAAAGAGAGAAGGTGTATCAGTGTATGGGTACGTAAGTCGAGAATAGCTAACAGCTAAAGGGCAGTAACTCAAGCAGAAATGGATATTGTAGTGCTCAGAGAGCAATTGCCAGTTATTTCCCCTAGGAATGGATAAAAACAATTCCAAAATACAGACACCTACATGTGCTTGTAACCAGCTCGTGTTTTCCCAACCTACTTAATTGGAAATAAAACCCAAGTTAAAAGATTAACCTGCTTTATCTTAACCCAAGTCTTTTGAGACATGCACATCAATATTCCGTTTCCTTTCAGAAGTATTTTCCACTGCCTTGAGTCTGTTTCTTTGTTTGCTGCCCAATGGGCACTGCCTATGTGGTGAAGAAAGTATCACATCTGTTGTGATGTGGCTGGAAATCCAGTAAAAATGAGATGTGGAGTGTGGTGGGGGGTAGGAAGGATCAGGAAGTCGGAGGAGCAGCCTTTGTGGAGCTCGGAGTGGTCCCTGCTGGGAGCGCGGTGTGGGTGCGCTGCGGTTCCTTGTGCTGCCTTCAATGGAAAATGAACCAACCCGAAGGGAATGGAGATTTAGCAAACCTCAAATATCTGCTCAAGTGCTGGACTCTGTGTCTGCTTTTACTATTGATTGGCCCGTGGAGTAGGCTACTCTAGAGAAATATGGGAGTGAGATGAAATGAGATGAAATATTTTTTCAGTTAGGAGTGACCTCGTAATTCCCAAATGGCTGTATGAAGTGGTACTCCAAATGAATTATGTGGGGACATCCTAATGAGTGGGAGTTGTTTTGGATCAAGTTCTAGCCACTACAGAATTTCTAACCTTAAGAGAAATGTCTTTCCTGTCACAATTCACCATACAAAGACAAAATTGACAAAGCTGTGGAGCTATAGCCTGCTTAATTTGTCTATGAGGTAATAATAATATTTGGCAAATGGTGTTGATTAAAACCATGGCATTCAAATGCTTAGGCAATGTTCAAGACCATGCACATTTTGTCCTTGCTGTAACTTTAGATCATAAAGGACTCTAAAACATATGTTCATTTCTTGCAGATAAGGCTTGGGGTTTTAAGTACATTTATATTTATTCCTGATGATTTTTTTTAAATTACATTTTCATGGACTAATGAAGCCAATAAGAGTCGTGCACAAATCACTGTCAAGAAATGAATAAGGTTTTTAGCTAAAAGATTGCTTAGTTGAGGTTTAGCTTTGGCAGGAGACCTTAAGGGCTGTTTATACACAAGTCACAACACTAGTGGACATAAAATATAAAAAATATTAATGAGAACTTTGCTCAGATAATCTGCAATGTTTTATCTCCTACAGAGAGCTCTGTGAAGAGTACAGCACTTTTTACTGTTCTGTCAGCACAGGGTTCTTACACTGAGATGGATGTAAGTACCTTGAAACTACTTATGTAAAAGAAGTAATTTCATAAAACATGACCTTTATTACAGTTCTCTTCATCATGGTGACATAAGGAGGCTTTGTTACCTGTGACTTTTATTAACTCACACAACTAGTCAGTTTGAGTGATGCTCAAAATTTCTTTCAAAAGGCTGTGCAATGAAAAAGTTAAATATAATTTTAAACACATCACTTTCTAGCAAAATCCTTGCACCATGGAAAGGAAACATAAAGTAAGCAAAACTTGCTAAATTTGAAGCTCATAGTGGACCCTGACATGACTATTTCAAATGCCTCCATGTAGACTTGAAGAACTGCAGTATTTTCACAGCAAAATTTTACTTTTACCAGGCATGTACCAAGTGATGGAGTATAAAGGAAAACTGACTTACAAATACAGCTTTCCCTCTCAATAAAGACAATGGAAGTTTTTTAAATTTAGTCTAGAAATATGCAATGTTTTACTTGGAATTATTTTCTGCCTTGGATAAATTCATGAGATGCACACTTTTTCACAAAAACCTTAATTTAGAAAGCTAGAGGAGCACCAGCATTATTTATAAAGATAAGAGATCAAACTGCCTTCAGGCTGGACATTCCCCGTAGCACTGATGGCTGGAAAATGAATGACAAAGGCTGTATAACTTTTGACACTGTCTAAGGGGTTTTGTGACCACGGTGAAAAGATAAATAAAATGATTGATGCTAGGTCCTAAAGCTAAGTGCAATGGTCCTGTGGAATACCTCAGGAATACCTCATACTTCATTGGTGGCTCTTGGGTACTTGGGATATGCCAAGAGAGATACTGGTCTTCAGTCCAGGTTTTCCCAGAACAGAGATATGTCTAGCAGCTTTTCTGCTTGATAAGGTCTTGATGTCATGCTGCTTTCCATGATTTCTTTTAACTAAGAACCCTCTAAAATTAGTGTTCAGAGAATTTATTCATATCTGACACCTGGTTTGGTTATCAAACACCTCTAAGATCACCAAATCTGCCCCTTGATAGGTGAGTGAAAGGTTATAGGCACTTTGATAGTAGTGGGAATTTGAGTTTTTAGCACCTTTAGATTTGTCAACTTAAAATGAGTTAAGAGGTTTTAACTTGAATAAAGTCATGCAGAGGGTATGTGAGATTTATTGGGTACTGCAGACCAGACAAACTATGCTGGACTTCACAAACACAGTTTGTGCTGCAAATAATACTACAAAAAAATGAGAAGTCTGAATAATAATCAGTTTTAGCCCCTTTTATATTTACTTAGAGTACTTTTTTAGGTGTTGAACAGCTCTGAAGGTGCATGAGTTTAGGCTTGGGGGCTGAGGAGGACGTTGCTGGCTGCCCTGGGCTGGGAACACTGTGCTGTGGTCAGGGCCAGCAGGGTACAGAGCAGCATCCCAAAGTGACACAGGAGGCTGGGCTGCGTTGGGCTGCAGCACTGATCATGGGCAACTTTTTTAACCACTGTAAGTGTGACCCTGACTGAGAACCACCGCTTGAGAATGTGCTTTAGATTTTCCTGTCATGGCCCTGGATAATATTTTATTTTACTACCTGAATTTACCTAGGCTATACTGGCATTTATATGTCTTATTTGGTCCGAAGAAATGCTGAGGGGAAAAATATAGATGTGTAGAAATATACTTTGAATTTATGATATACATTTACTTTCTCTGCAGGGGTAAGATTATCTTGCTGTAATTACATAGTTCATCAACTGGCCACTGCTCGTGGGGCTTGCCTTGCCCATTGCTGAATGTGGGGACCTATACATTAATTTTAACTCTGGTGATGATTGGCTGTAGTGTTCCCTGTTGTCACTGCAGCCGTGGAGATCAGGCCTGATGATATGCCACAAAATCAGTGACAGTTTGCATACAGACATGGTTTACTCAGGTCTCAGCACTGCCATTCTCAGAAGATGAGGAGGTATTGAACTGTCAAACTGAGACTGAGCAGGTGACAGCTGATGCATTTTAGATCAGCTGCCTTCATGACTGATTTAGTAAACCTAACTGAGAGCAAGCAGGCTTTTTCTCCTTCAATATTATACTCTTTAGAAAAATAAGAAGAAAATGAAGCTGTGAAAATGTGTGTTTTTATTTTTAAACACTACCCTTTATTCCTTCTTCTCACTTTGAAACCTTTTAGTGTAAAATGATAAGGATGCAAGATCTGAGAAGATTTTTTCTATGGAATGAATTGAGGTAGAGAAGTATTTTTATCCTTTCCACAGCTCTGTGGCAATTTAACATCTGACTCTCAGTCAATCACTCTACCTGCTGTCTTCTAGATATCATACAACTTCCTTAAATAGGTAATGCTGAAAATAACATGGACAAGCAACAACATAGGGAAGCATGCAGTAAATATAACAATGTGTTTCCTTCTCTTTCCTGAGTTGCTTCCTAATTTGGAAACGTTGATTAAAACATGAAGGTAATTCATAGTGCAAGTGAGCTAGCCTAGGATGAAGCCATTTGACAAAACACAGCAAGCTTCTGGTAGGCAATGAATACAATGGTGAGGCAGAACAAGTGGCATTGTCATTGCAAGTTGGTGCTCATAGAGCTGATTGCCACATAAGTATTAAATCTTCTCATGTATGCAGAGATGTTTTCAGTCATTTCCCTTTGATAGCACTAAAATTTGAAAGGCCTAACAGGGGTTTTAAGTGGAAAACTCTTTCCTGTCCATTACAGAACGTCCTTTTGGCACAACAGCTGCATAGTCACAGAGAGGGAGAGAAATTTTGTAGATGTCATTTTGTTGGCAGCATCCAGTTGCTCAGAGCACTTTTTGTCTCTTGTGTCTACTGGTATGCAAAAGTAAAGGATGTGGAAAGGGATCTCTTTTCTACATCTCTCCTTTTCTCTCTTTTTGACTGATATATTCCCCTTAGAAAAACTCTGCCGTTGCTTCCTGTGGTCTTGGGAATGCTCCTTTGTCTGATTTGACTAGCAGGGAATACAGTGCATAATATATACCTTGGGTTCAGAATAAAAGAGATTTTTATGTCAAGAGAATTTCCTGCAGTTTTTCTTGAATACTTAAAAATATAAAGATGAGATGCTAATACGAAGAGTGTGAAGTATATTTCTGAGTTGACAATGCATTACATATATTTGTTTTCTGTGTGTTGTATTGTTTCTCAGAAATTGTGTTTGAGTTTTTTTCAGTCTGTTAAATACTGGAAAATTGGATCACTAGAGCAGTGAGAAAACTTTGTGTATGTAACGGCCAGAGATGTCCAAAACCTTCTGCATTTCTTTTGTCCTGGGCTCTGCCTTGGGCAGGGCCATCGAGGAGATCAGCAGAGCTGTGCTGGGAGATCAACAGACGTGCCAGTCACGGGAAGAAAGGTGATGACCCGGGGAGGTGACAGTGCCAAATCACTGTGTGGCTTAGTCCCAGATAGCCCAGTTCTCTAGTGCCTGTTGTTACTGACTTCTTGGTGTATTGAAAAGGAGACTGGGGGGGAGTGGTTGCAAATTGCTTTAGAAATCATATATATATGTGTGTGTATATGTGTGTGTATATATATATATATATCTATATCTAATTAGCACTAAAAGAAGCCCTAAAAAAGTAATAAACCCCACAATACTTCGCTATTTCCAGGTAAGTGTGTGCAGGGGGAAAGAGAAACATTTTTTACATCTCTGTAATATCTGCATGTTAGAGAAATACTTACAGTTCTTGCTGCAGGCTGACTTTCCTATGTGCTCAAAATTCACTTCAATATTTATTGTAATTTAAGGTTTTATTATTGAGTATAGTGGCACAAAACAACATTCCAGCAGAATGTTTGCTCCACAGACTCTGTGCTACCAATCCTGCAATATCAAAAAAGAGCCCTATTTGGATTATAGAGAACAATAATGTTATCAGGGGGATACTTGAGAATTGCATTCTATCAACTTCTGTGATATTTATTTCAACTATATATGTAATTTGTAGGGTCTGATGCTTTGAGGGCTTCTTGGCTTTCCTTTAAATGATTCCAAATTATTCCATTTTTATTTGTAGGCAAAGTACCTTTCTCTATCTCTAATGGATTTATTAAAAGCCATATCTGATGCTGCTGTGCCTATAAACTATACACTGGTCCCCAAATGCTGCTTTACTGTCAGTGCCATTTTAGTGTGAGTTGTGGGGCCAGATACTACAATCCTGTCACTTAAATCAGGATGACAGCCTGGTACTGGGCTTGAGCCCTCATGGCTTGTCATGATTCAGCATTCCTGCCATCAGGGGAAGGAGATAAACACAGCAGTGAAGTGGGCAGAGGGTGCCTTAATGAGAGTTGTTAATGAGAGGAAGGCATTTTTCATTTTAATGGTGCAATAGAATTTTTCCCCCAATTCACTTTTTTCCTTTACCTCTATGTACAGTTTATTACACAGAAATACCCACTTGGGATTAAGTTACCTGGAGAGAAGTAGTGCTAACCTGGGCTATAAGTTTCCAGGAGCAGACAGATGTGAAGGTTCATTGAAGGTGTGAGGGGGGCATGGAAGGGTGAGCTTCCCCTCTTGATGAATTAATTATCATAACCATTGCAATTAGAGAGAATGGCCTGCCAAGACTTTGCTGGTGGTATCAACAGTCCTGGAGGAGAGAAAACAGTGATTTCAGCTTCTCTCATGTTATTTGTCTTTCTAGACAAAAGCAGTGAGAGAATGCAAAACCAAAGGTATGCTGAGGGATGGGGTAACCCCATCAGATCAAGGTGTTTCCATGGCACTGCTCCCCAGCCCGAGTCCTTATGGGCACTGTCAGTGGAATATGGACTGCAGGCATCCCTTTGCTGTAGAGCAGATGTTTGTGCAGCTTGCTGAGGGAAAAGGAGAGAGCAGTTCATTGCATTTGCACAGTGATATATTTAGACCTTGCTCTAAAATTATCAAGTCAGTTCAACCTCCTTGTATTTTACTCTATAGCCTTGTCATTTCCAACCTTTTTTGATCTGTGAACCTCTCAACCTTTTCTACTGAAGATACACATCTCTGTATAGTAAGTTAAAGCCCCACTGACAATCAGCTTGAATTTTTAATGTTTTCTTTTCAAGTTATCCTACAGATATCCCCAGACCTTGAGTGCTTGGTGGACTACATTGTGAAAGCCATTGCCCTGAGGTACCAGCCATGCTGAACTGAGCTTAAAGCTGCTAAAAAATTGAATATTTTGGCTATGAAATAAAGTGGTGATTTTGATATGGAGAGCTCATACTATTATCTTTGAAAATATTTACATTTTTCCTTTGCAGATTTTAAGCAAGCTGAGTCTTGGATTCCGATGTTTGAGTGCCCAGCAGTGAGGATGGAAAGCAAGGACAGAGGTAGCTGGGGAAAGAGGGATGTGAGTGATGATTCCCTTGACAAGCTAGTAGCATGTCATAGCCCCTGAAAGACCAGAAATTCAGGTTTTGCTCTATGATCTGTTGGAAAACTAAGTAGATTTTCCATGTGGATTTAGAAGTTTGCTGAAAGAAATGTATTTCAGGAAGCAGTTTCTCCTGATTGAAGGTGTGTTTTGCTAGTCAGTGTCACTCAAGGTGAGGTGCAAGTTCAGATGTCCCAGATATTTTAGCACTGACCCTGAAGTTAGTGGCAGAAGGCTGTCTAGAGAAGTAATATAGAAAGGATAGTGGTGAAAGGCAAATGAAGATGGTGATGAGCAAATAATTCTAATTATTCAATTAACTGACTTTTAAAATTACTGTAGAATTCTGTCAGAAATAAGGGGCAAATAAAGTCAACACAGGAATCAGCCAGCTAGGAGAGTATCAGGCTTTTATTTTCGTGGTGCAATTTTCTTTGAAGACATGCTTCCTAGGAGAACTTATCAACAGACAGCAACTATTTATTTTTGCCCACAGCCAAAAAATAATTTTTTGTTTATGTTTCTGTCTGGATCTCCTTGCTGGCTGTGAGCCTTCCTTTGCATGTCTAGATAGGGACAAGTTAGAATTATATGGTACAGAACACCTGCTTGCTCCAAGATGCTAAACTGCTGCTTAATAGAAAACTTGATGTCTTACTTGTGTAGTTCTCAATATGAATTTACTATTTCTTTGACTCCTGGCTGTGTGTGATGACTTCTGTAATAAGGAAGAATGGCTAAAAATCAATGGAAAGCTGTTTTAAAATTTTCACGCATGAATTGGTATGTGTGCTTGGCATAGATTCTCAAACACAGTCAGAGGAAATTAATGGAAAGAAAAGGATGCTGGCAAGGAGTAGGTGCATCAGAGAAGTTTGGATTAGATTATGCTGGGTACAGCCTTTTTAAGCAGCATAGAAAGCCAGTAGTATTTTTCGTTTGTTTCTTTCTTCTTAAGGAATATTTTTTTCCTGTCTGTACTTAACCAAATCCGGGAAAACACAGTAGTGTCAAGCACTTTTAAACTTTTGGGATCTTGAAGAAGAACCTGGCAGTGAACCATGTGCGTTTTATCAGCCAGCTTGTTCCAAAACTCTGGGGTCTACATAGGAAAGCAGATTTGCTTTTTAGTTTTCTGGCAGACAAAGATGGATTGCATCCTTTACATGGCCAAAGGGGGAAGAGAGATTCTGTTTAAGGGGACAATTTATTTGGTTGTCTTTCTTTGGCTGGAGCATTGCTTTTAGGAGAAGGGGGAAGCTATGATAGCTGACATTGGCTTCTTGGAAAAACATTATGTGGAGCCTGCCAAGATGTGGGGAGAGCAATGAGACTGAGATACACAGTGTCACTGCTGGTCCTACGCCTGGGAAAGTATTAAAGTGTCTAGCATTTGCTATTAGATAGCAGCTTTTGGAGGGCTGTGTAATGTAAAAATCTCCATTTTAGTAATGTCAAATTGAAGTTCCTTTTGTCTCACAGGAACTACTGCTAACAATATTAACATTAATATTTGTAGTTCTTAAAGGGAATCTTTTGTACATTGATGCCTAAGTTGATGATGGCTTTTTTTCTATTTTATGGTCCCATAGATTCTGCTCAGATTTCTTTTAGTTTTTGAAATGTACCTACAATAGTGCAAAAAACAAAAAATATTTAGGCAAATTACTTACTGCTTTTTGAGTGGTCTACATGCACTCATGTAAATACACACAAAGTGAATATTTGCAGAAATTATGTTTTGCACTTAAGAGTCAAACCTTGTTAATAGAAAGGACTGCAACAAACTGTCTTTGAATTTCATCTGTGGGCTTGGTGAGGAAAGATTTTAACAAAGGATGAGGTGAGGGGCAAGTAGAAAAGAAGATAAAAGAGTGAAGAGGAAGGAGAAGCAGATAAACAGAACACTACCTGATGAGAGAGTTTAGGTCTCCCAGCAGTCTTAGTGGCATTTCATAAGGATTAGATTATATTTTAAATATTGCGTGATGAAAGGTGTTTCAGCATTTAAGAAGAAGCTTTTGGAAATAAAATAATATTGATGTGGTACTTCATCTGTTTTCTGCAGAAATGAAATAGCTGCTGATTCACTTGCACAGCAGCTTCCTGCACTAGTGGGACAAAACCTCAGAAGTTAATTGACTGGTTTTGTGCTTACCAGGAGTGGGAGAAAACTAACTGCAAGTCTCCATAGGGTGCTGGTAGCTCTCCTTTCTTAAGGGATTTTTCTGATGTTTTATAGGTAGGGGACAAGCTTGGCAAAGCCAGGTATGTTTTGTGAGACTAAGAGGGGTTATGGCTGTCTTGGTCAGCTGAGGTTGATCTTATGTTCCTGAATAATTTCCTATCCATGCCCCTAGATACCAAAGCGAACTGGAATTCAATAACTGTTATTAAGCTTCAACATTGTTAGTTAAAATATAATGTAATACTTGCTAAAATTATTTAGCCAGCTCCAGACAGAATACATGTGTCACATTAGAAAAATGTACTTGTATATACACATAGCTTCCTGTTTTTTGCTTTGTTGCTTGTTTAATGGGTTTTTTAAAACAAGGAGAAAAATTCTAGGAGAAAATCCTTGCTAGGTCCTTTTATTATGGGCCTTCTATCATATTATGGACAGGCTATGAAAATCTTTTCTTCTAGGAAAGTGGAATTGCCACAGGAATAGATTGAAAGGAAATCCCATTCTGCTGCTCCTCTCTCATCTGCCAGAAGTTGGAGGTCAGTGTGCTCACCAGGATGTGTGAGTGCTCAGTGATTGTCCAAGCCTGAGACAGGAAAGACAGCCCAGCTCAGTGCATGAAGTGACAGGAGCTGTTTGATAGGATGGCCAGTGTGATTGTCCTGTGACAGACAGCTCTGCCCAGTTCCAGAATGCAAAGCAGGCTAAGGAAGCAGCCTCACGTGTCATCAGAGCCAGCACAAGCAGCAGAATCTGGTGGCAAAGGGAGCTGCTTTGGCCAGGTCTTTGCTCCTCTGTGTGAATGAGCTCTAAGTGCACACGGGGCTGCTGCTTATATTCCTTCCCTCCTCTCAACTATCTGTGCTTTATTGCAAGCTCTGGTTTCAAGGCACAGCTGCAAGACAAAAAAGGAATAAGCAGATTTGTGACATAAGACCAAAGACTCATTTTGAGAATCTTTTCTGAGCAGTACTTGCACAAAGGTACTGTTAATTTATAATAGTTTGGGAAAAGACCATAGCTGGAGAGAAGTGCTGTCAGTAAATGTATTTTTAACTTGCAGTCTTAGTTCTTTATTTTTCAGCTCTAGTAAGGACTTTCCCCAAATCCCTAGTTACTTAGTTCAAAGAAATGAAGCTATTGGATTATTGTCTCTTTCCTGTCAAGGAGTCTATAAAGGTATTCCTAGAGCCTGAGTGTAGAGGCTACTAAATAGAATGTTTTGGTGGTGCACTTTACAGTGTATGTGCACAGTACATGTGAATGTAGTTGTTGAAAACTACGTTTAAGATAGAATTCTTGCCATGGTCGAAGAGTATCTTAGGTTGTAGACAACATTTGATTTAGTTAGGTTTCCTGAGGAAAACTTTTTCACTTCTCTTCATCGTAGCCATCTAACTGTTCTAGCATGGTACAAGGGTCCAGCAAGAATAAGCTGTGCACAGCTTTTACAAATACATAACAACAATGCATATAAAATATAATATACTTACATTTGTTTTCTAAACCTATATCCCTACATTGTGTCCATAGACAAATGAAATGTGTCAGGAAGCCATTGTAATAAGCAGTAAATCCATGCCCAATTCACAGAATTCTTTGTATCTAAAGAGAAATTTTTCTTTTTTTTTTTTT
>VXBI01007476.1:3007310-3084166 GCA_013397375.1 Toxostoma redivivum
TTTCTTTTTCAAATCCCTTAAATGGGAAAATAATCTTATAAATTCAAGTGGTTTATGTAAGAGAAGATACAACACCAATCAAATGTACAATTTAAATGTGTAAAATGTTTTATTTCATGAATCCATGGAGAACATTTATTGCTACCAGCACCAACTAATCATGAGCTCTAAGTGAGGCCTGAAGGGAGATTCTCAGGCTAGTACTAAATCAGTCAGATTGGCAAAAATACTTCTAACTACATAAGCTATTAAAGGAAATTATTAAATTTGGAGTCATGGAACATTGGAGCTTTGATATGACACTTTACTAGCAAGTTCCTGGATTTACTAGGCTTCCAAATTTTTGGTGAGTTTAAACAGAGATGTTACATTGCAAAGGAAGTAATAAAATGCAGGAATAATTAAATAGTTTTATTTTTTTCTCATTTGATTACAATTTCTTTTTGGTTTCTTCTCCCTCCCCAAATAGCATAAGAAAAACATTTTTTCACGTAACATTTTCCATGGATACAGCATCAAGAGATCAGATTCTGTATTAACTCCAGAAAAATTTTAGCATTGGTGTTATTGCTGAAAAGTGACCCAAAGAAATGTGAAACAGGAATTTTTTTCTTGTGATGGCTTGTCTACCATGACAACATATAAAGGAGATGAGAACAATTTTGTTTTTTCTTTTCAAAATGAAATATCTCCCTCTGAGAACACAGAGAAAAGATTGGCTATGTCCCCAGACTTTAAATGAGAAACAAGGATGATTAATCTCTTTAAAAAAAAAAAAAAAGACTCGTTCTTTGAATAACATGTTTGATTTTTCAGTTAAAGAACTGTCGAATAAAAGTCTAAGCGCTTTCAACAATTTCAACTCTATTTTGAAATTTTAACTAATCTCACGTTATGCTGGCTGTTATAATTGGATTGCCTCTCTTGAGTTTTCTAGGAAAAGTGTAAGAGATAAGAATAATTTTTCTGATGATAAAAGATATAACTGCCCTATCACATGGCTTCATCCACTTTTCTCTGCCAGATTAGCTGTAAAAGCAAAAACTACTTTAAAAGAAAAAGCATTTTATAATGTTTTGTACTTTCTTCAAGTTTTTCTTTGAGAACAATATACATCTTCAGTAAATTTCTCATCCCATGTTGTGTTGGACAACCATCTGCTTATCTGATAAGCTATGATGAATTTGGAATAATGCCACTTATTTCATTGGAATTTTAATTCAAATGATGAGGCAATCTTGATTTTTGTATGTATATCACTTGATTTTTATATATGTATGTAAGGGACTCATCTGATGGTCTCTTTTTTGTGTTTACTGGATACATGTATGTGGCATTTTTATTAAAGGTAGAATACATTATAAATTCTAGCATTATTTTGCAAACTGCCCACTCCTGTGCTGTAAAGACAAGCGTTAAAGCTCAGAAAATTCAGTAGTAGGTGGAGTCAGAAAGATCAAACTAACAGTAACGATGCACCTGGTGCCCTGAGAGTAGGAGAACAGTGTGCAGAGAAATGGTAACACAGGGCTTGGCAGCTTTGAGATCTCTGCTGGCATCCAGCAATCTTTCAGTATAGGACAATCTTTTCCCATTAATGGGCTGCCAGATAGGCTATACATTTACAGAGGATGGATTTGTTCTGAAGTGATCCCAGCAAGGTCTTTGTTTTGTTGTTTTGGTTGCTTTTCTTTTTTAATTGATACAGTTCTGAGTAGTGATGCAATTAAGCCAGTCTAAGAATGCCTTTAGCATTATGTTTTGCTTTCTAAATGACTTATAGCCACGTTATCATATAGTCTATCTACTTCAAACGATGCAGAGTTCTTTAGCAAGCCTTGGAAACCATGTGAACTCCAGTTATCAGCTTCTATTGCTACCTCAAACATCAGTTTTATGGCTTTTAGAGTCGCGCCCAGAATTTTGCTTCATCTTTCCTCAAGAAGTCAGTCACCTGTAGGTATTTTGGGAGTAGAGAGCAAGTGTGCAAGGAAGAACAGGGCAAGAAAACAGGTTTGGTGACATGGACACTGGCATTTCCTGTATCAGAGCCTCTCTCCCCATCTTCATGGTGTAGCAGAACATTCTTAACTTCTTGATGTTTGCAACAAGGGGCACTGCTCTTGCATTTCATTATTTCTAGACCTTGCTATGAACCCAAGGTTGTGGACCTTTTTATGTGAAAGATGAATGTAAATTCACCACTGTTGGCTTCAGAATCAGATTTTCGACTTACTTTTCCATAGCTGAAAGGAGTGAAGATACAAATCATTGCCTGAATCCACAAAAGAGCTATTTATACAGGCCTAACTTTGTAGCAAGTGCACTCCAGGAATATTAAGTGGGGTACAGTATTTAATCCCAACAAGAATTAGACAAAGAATATGCCTAGAGAATTTGAAACTCAAAGCAGATGTCTATATCATGTACCGGATGCTTTCTAAGATTGCATTTTCTAAATTGAAGTGTCTAATCAACATGTCTACTTTGGACACTTGTCTTTTTTTTGCATTTGACATGATACACACAGTGAAAAAACTGTCCTCTTCCTCCCTAAGACCTTAAAAATTTACCAGTGAGACAAGAAAACCAGATGGAAAGAGGTAGAAGGAACAGTACGAAGAAAATGTGGAAGGGCATCCTAGGACAAGGCACATTGTGTCCATTAGTTTTGTTTTGCTTTATTTACATAAACTTTTCTAGTTCCAGATTCTGTTTTCAGGAAATTTTAATGCTTAATGTGATTATTTACAGATGATCTTTTATTTAATTTCATGCATTTTCTTTCCCTGGAAAGGTTTAAAATGGAAAGTGCTGCTGTACTCCTTTTGAAATCCTGCCTCTTCAGACGTACTTTCCTCTTCCCATCTTGATGGAAGTATAAATGTATCTCCCTGAATGTTACTTAAATAATAATTCATCTTTATACCTGTGAGCCCCCCTTTCTGATAGCGACCACATTTAGGGCCATTGTGAAACCTTTTTGAACTGATTATGTGATTCCAATCAGTTCTGCACTGAACTGCCCAGAGTGCCAGCTGATGGAGTAGCCGTGGTTTAGAGGTCAATTCTCATGTCATTGACAGCAGCTACACACAGGCAGGCAGAGGTTGGTGTGGCCCTTCATCATGAATTTGGGTTATTTCTTATTTTTATCTTTCAAAATTCATCTTTTTGTTTGAGATTGTACCTATTCCCAGATGCTTTTTATATTCAGCACAAGTTCTTGCTGCGATCATCTCACTCTGAATGTCTCTTGCTGAATGAGACTTCAGTAACAGCTATATCTTCTTACATTTTAAATGTGAATTTCAGCCTTGGTTAAGCAAGAAATTAATTCTGACCCGCCTTCAGTACCAAACCTGCCAAATGAATGGCTATTAACTCTGGATTATTAAACCCCTAAAAGCTTTTCTGCAACTTCTGGGAGCTGACCTGGAACTTCCTTTATAAAAGGGGATGAAAAGAAAATCAGAAGCTGGAGAGGTTTTTTTGGCTTTTAAATTTTTTTTTTCAGGAGGAGTGTGAGTAGAGGGGAGGGATATGTAAATAATAAGAATATTGTTTCTTCTGGTTTATTTTTTATTTCCTCAGGTTTCTGGCAGAAGGACTTGCTACTATCTCTATGTCAAAGTCAGTCCATGGTATTTGTTGCTGGCTTTCTTTTTCTGTCCTATTACTGGTAGGTTTTCAAGTTCTCCCTAAAGACAGGTTAGATGTACTGACAGTTTGCTGGCTGTGGGCAGTTTTCCCCTCAGGCTTGTGTTTAACACAGCAAACTTTTTTTGGGGTTTTTTTTTTGGCCTTTTTTTTTTGTTTTGTTTTTGTTGGTTGCTTGGTTTTTTTCCCCATCTCGTTCTCTGCAGCTGGAATAATTTTCCATATATATTTGGTTTTTTTAATGTTGGACATATATTTAAGAGAGCAAACAAGCAAACCCTCTTCCAAAGACAAGTAAATAGGTCTTCCACAGCCCCAAAACCTGCAGCTGGACATTCCTGCTTACTGGGCTCAGCACCTCTATGGGCGTGAGCACTTTCTTCTTTTCTAACTGAGTGTTCTGCCTGGAATCAGCTCCTTGGCTCTGAACTGATGGTCTATCCTGCAAGTTCTTTCCTTCTACTACTTTACTTCTCCAGTATTGCAAGAATTACTGAGCTATTCTGAGTGTAACTAGAAATACTATTTATTTTGAGGGCAGAGTAACCTATATTTAAGGTAGATGCATCCTCTACAGGCAGACTAATACAACAGTGATATTTAACAGTTAGCAAGATCATTGACTGCTGCAATTAATTATAGACAGAAATATATAGAGACAAATAAAATATATACTTCAAATCTGTTAAGTATGTTTAACACTAAGATTACTCAGCAAAGTAGAGTGGGGATTGTTTTGGGATGTTTGAGCAGTGCTAATTTGTATTATTTAGTTGCTGTTTTTTCTATTTGCTAGCCTTTTACACAGAGATACTTACTATTTATTTATTAAACACTTGGTTATCCCTACCTAATGCTGGTACACTGTAAAACCCTCTGTATACAAGGTGAGATGGGTGTGCTGATTGAAGGCCTGAAGATTGACTGAGCTGGAGCATTCTCAAGGCTTCAAGAAAGGTTTTTACTTGATGTGCTTTCCCGCAGGAGTTCACATTTGCTGCTTTATCTCTGGGAGAGAGCTTAGTGACAGACACACACTGAGAGTCAGGGAGAAATGCCATGGGAGCTACTTAACAGCATTCAGATGCAGAGATGGCATTTGATTCCCAGGTTTCTTTGCTGCAGCGGCTTTATAAGAAATCTAAATCAGGAAACTCTACAGGGTATCAGGAGAGCAGACCTCTGCTCTGTGTGCTTGCACCATTAAAAAATAGTTCTGCTTCTGAAACAATAAGTAAATCTAAAGGTTATTTTGAAATAATTCCTGTTTATTTTGGTGGAGTCTGTGAAGTGGCAGAATTGCAGGTGTGTGGACACAGCACCATGCGTGGTAGAACCGCAGGAGTTCTCTGACAAGGTGTGAACAGGTTGCCTGACATACTCATTGTAGCTGCTGCATTGATGTAGGAATTGCGTTAGTCTAATTCCTACATGTTGTTCAGGTAAAATGTTCTGGATGTGTTTAAAAGCAAGTGCCAGTCTTTTGAAACAGTTCCCAGTACCTGTGTTATAGACATCAAATATTCTTTTAGAGATAGCAGAGCTTGAAATATTTCTTTTGCATTTTAGTTTTTATGTATTCATTTAAATTTATATTTATAAATAGCTGGAGGTGAGTAATTGAAACTCGTCAGCAATCCTTTTTCTTTCTCTTTAGATATATAGAGCCTGAAAAATATAAAATACCTTGTGAGTAGACATGTTAATGTTATATTGAAACTTTGCCTCTCGTTCAATGGAAAAGTAATTTTTTTGTGATTCTTCTGGTGCAGTGAAATTAAGAAAGTCACCAAAAATAAACATAAAAGCAAATGACTAGATGGCAAAAGTGATAAAAATGTTAGCACTGCAGCAGTAAGATAACACACTCCCTGATGTCAGAACTGTGAATTGTTGATGAAGTTTGAAGTAATTCCATTTTGCATAATATTTTTAAATTCTCATCTAACACTATTGATTTAAATGTGGAAACTTTGAAATACAAAGAATTAACCTCACCTTCCAGACAAGATGCTTAAGGTTAAAAATAATAGAAACATAAATCTTGTGTAAGTCTTATTAGAAAAGAAATATCTGCACTATCTGAGTTAGATTTCTTTCAACCAAAACTCCTATTCTGAAATGCTACCGTTCTGACAGTGTGACAAATTGCTGGAACAAATGCTAAATAGTTAAATGGACAAGTGATGGATGGCCTCATAAGCCTTGCAGGGCAGTCTGTGTAAGATACTAATTGGTTCTGTGAAACTGGTTTTGGTCAATAAATTCACTTGAGATACTTTTTTTTGTATGTGTGTGTTAGATATCTTTAAGGAATGCAGTCTTGTAGGTGACAAACCATTTGCAATGTATTAGACCACCAACAACTTTATTTTGTCTGCTCTACCAGCTACCTTCTTTCAAGGATATAACCTACTAAAAATCTATTATTGATGCACTGCTGTCTCTCAAATGCTTCTGAATTATGAGTTTATTTGGAAGCCTCCAGAATTTTCTGATGCTAAAAAATGTCCATGTTAAGTTTTCCACTGAGTTTGCAATTGCTCATTTTTTTTTTTTTTTTTTCCTTCCCCTGGAATAGATTCTGCCACCATTGCTCACTTTGAGAAATATGTTCTACTGCACAGAGCCTAAATATTAGTGTACTCCCCTTGTGAAAAATATTGCCAGGATGAGTAAAGGCAATCAGACTCTGGACTTTGAAACCTGTGTTAGGAAAGAGCTGAGCTACCAGTCCTTGGACTGAACTTGGGGATAAGGCAGTGGCTGCAGAGGGGTGTTCAGGACTCTGAGTTTAGGTCTTAGCTGCTCCCTGTTCCAATCCCTGCACTTCCCTGAGCTCTCCCTGCTGAGCCTGGCATGGCCAGGGCCGTTCATCCTCTGTGCATACCCAGAGCAGCAGGGCTGGCAGGCTGAGCTGCAGCTTACACCTGAGCTTCAGAGGAGGCTTTGCACACTATGGTGGCTGAGCCCAGCCCCAGCAGGCTGCTGCCTCACCTGTCTGCATCCCTGCTTGGCTCTGGCAGGGCTGGGATGCAGGGTGCTGCCTGAGGAACACAGGCAGACAGGCTGGCACAGGCACAATCCCAGCTCTTTCACTGTCCCCACGTGGCTGTTGCTCTGCTCCTGGGTAGATCAGCTGAAGGAGCTCCCACTGTTGTCTCCCAGCAATGAGTGGTTGGTTTCTGATGGCTCCCACTCACTGGCTGCTGCAAGCTCCATGTGAGACTCCTGCTCTGCTCCTGCTCTGCACAGCATTCATTATTGCACAGCCCATCCTGGGACCTACTGCCTTGACATCATCTCCAGGCATTGAAAAGACAAGCCCTGAAGCAATTGCCTTTCAAGTCCTTCAGTCCTTTGTTGAATTTGGCCCAAAGTGATTTCAGTGGAAATAAGAGGTGTAGTTTGTTCTTGGTTTCTTTTGTTTTGGGTTCTGTTTTTTTTATTGCCTTTTTTCCCCCCTCAGGTTGGTTTATTTGTTTGTTAGGTGGATTTTTTTCTTTCTTTAAAATTTTCATTAGTGCTAGGTAGAATTTTTTTTTTCACGGATGCTAAAAAAACCCAAAGAGAACCAAAGCCAGCCTCAATAAACGAGCCAAGAAAGTAGAAGGATTGAGATTATTTTCACAGTTTTTCCCAGATAACAATTTCCTGTTTTATAAAATAGAGCAGGTTAATTCTAAAACCATCAGTATTTAGTAGGCTAATCTTTGAGATAAAGGAAAAATCTGAAAATAATTTAGAGATTAAATAATGCTAAACTTAAACATACATCATGTATTTGTTTGCTTTACTTCTTGCTCATGCTCACATATATAAGATGTTTCATAATTAAACCCTATATATGCTGTATATTTAAACCAAATTTGACTGCTGACACTTACTAGCTGCCTTAGCAGCAAACAAGATGTTTCCAGAATGTTCCATAAGTCTAATATATATAAATGTCAAGAAAACTTTCCGGGAACTAAAAGTGTGCAACTGTTTTAAAATATTTTCAGTTCAGTGCAGTATAGTCAAGTGTGGTAGAATGCATATTTAACTGGAAGGCAAATGTGTTACTTTAAAAGACTATGAAGACAAGGTTCCATAGGCTGCTTGTAAAGTGTTTGGGAAGAGGTAGATGTCTCAAGGAGAACTTGCTGCTGGTGACATACAACCCAGACCTGGCTCCCCAGTACAAGAAAAATGTGATTTGTCTTTGTGGAAAAGTACATTCAAGTAATTATATGACAAAACAAATTATATGACAAAACAACTAATAGTTTTTTTTCTTAAATTCTAATACATTATTGGATTTTATGACTAAGCAACCCCCAAAACAAGCTTAGTGAAAGTTAATTTTGTACAAGTTATCTGTATGGTAGCTTCCTTGTGCAGGTTAGTTCATTGAGGTATGCAACAAGCTGAACATCTCTGTTGTTGATCCAAACAAGCAAGAGCTGAATTAGAGGAGTTCAGAGCTGTCCTGTTAGGGAGGCCTGCTGGATTCATAGCCATCTGAGAATCAAGAGATAAATACAATCTATTTTCTTACATTTAATCAGATTCTGTGGCTCCACAGAAAAGGCTCAAAGGTCCTTCTGGAAAGAGTTTATAATTAATATTTTAGTTTATTAAAACAAATGATAGTGACTATACACAAAACAGAACAAATGTTATGCAGTATCTGACAAGCTGATCTCTACTTGTGCTTGTGCAAAAGCCCAAGGTTCACTTAGGATACTGAGCAGTAAACTACTGAATTGACCAAAGATGATAGACTAAAAATTTTCCGTGTAACCAAGATAATTTTTATTAAATCATTTAACCTTTTTTTTAATTTAAAGTTAATTTTGAACTTAAGTCTGTACATATTGTGTTCTGTAATAAAGAAAATGCTGCTACAGGTAACCTAACAATCTGCAAGGGAGGCTGTGTCAAGAAAAGAGACCTTGTAGCACTCCAGTTAATGGTCATCAGGCCATAGATTTAATGAAGCAGAATTTCAGGTTTAAAATACAAACATCCTTTTGCTTGTAAATCAACTGGAAATGAGGGTCTTATGGCCATTTGGATATTGGTAATCTGTCCTTCGAATTCAGCTGCTAAACATTGATGTTGCAAGTGTAAAGTACAGAATTTGGAATAAAGAACTTGTAAATACTATGTGTGTCTGAAAATCATGATGCACATCCCAAAAGACTTTCAGGTTCTGTAGAAACCTCTTAATCACCTCAGAAAGGAGAAAGGAAAGGTAAACTGTACCTTAGGTACAGTTGGCAAGGAAACTGCTCTAAAAGCTTCTCTCATTTTCCAAAGTTTCCCAGCTAGACCTGAACTTCAAAACTTAAGCAGTTGTAAATTAAGAGTTTACTTCCAACTAGCTTATGAAACAAACATGTAGCTGATGTTTGTCACTCTTGTATACTTAGGTAGCCATGTGTTTATAAAGTGTTGTATAACATCTGGGGAGACAGTGCAGCTGTTCATAACTTTGACTGCAAGAAATCTGCTGACCTGCTGGATTCCTTAACAGTTTCAAGTTATTGCTTAACCTTTTTGAAAGATATATGTTTTAAAGTTTATGAAAGTATCTTTTTTTTTTTTTTTTTTTTGTCAGAAAACCTGAATGCGTGATGTTAGAAGAGAAAGTAAAGAGATTGAAAGAATAAAACTGCTGAATGTCAAACTCACAAAGACCTACTGAAATTCAGGACAAAATCCAAATTCAGGTAATTTCTTAAGTTGCCATCTGTTCTGTTCACAAGTATCTTTTATATACTATAAATATACCATACTGTAACAGCTTCCCAGCTGTGAAGAACCCATTTGCCTGACTATTCTTGTAATTCCTCCATAAAACTTTGGTTTTGAAGTTGGCCATCTGCCTAGATGCCAGTGCAATAGGCATTAATAAAATATAATATAAAGGATAAATTAAAGCGTCTGCTAAAATTAATATGAAAAGGTTCTATTTGGCATAGCAGGAAGTACAATAGCATGGAGAAACTGAGCAGTCTGAATTGGAAATCATAATTTTGAGATATGGAGATAATGAAGGAGGCACCTGGGAGCTGGTCCAGCAAGTGCTTGCATTTGTAGCGTTCAGCTATAAGCCTGTAAGTTACCCCATTCTTGGCTTACTTGCACATAAAGCTAGCACTAAGTGTGTTATGTGACAGAAAGAGTTTTTACACCCTGCTACAGCTATAGAGTTATGGAAGATTCATTTTACTGCTGAGGAGAAGCCTTAGCAGGTGCAGCTTTATTGAAAAGGTAAGGCTGTGTTTCCCTCTGTCACCACTGTGCTCTGTGTGTGTTCTGTGCAGCTCAGAACTGTTACCACACAGCCCCCAAGGCTCAGCCTGGGCTACATCCACTCCTCCTGACAGAGAAGCCAAAGGGCAGGATTCGATAAGCACCTGCCTCCTACCAGACCCAAGTGAAGGATTTCCTGCAGGATGAGAGTTTGCAGAACATGAGTGTACTGTGCTCTTAATACAGGCAGCATATAGTCTCTACTTGGTGCTTATGCTGATCCAGCAACAGGAGCCTGGCTTGAGCTAAGCATGGAGAAAATTAGGGAGGTGATCAGTGCGAGTACACCTTGCTAATTACAGCTGCTGAAAGAAGGGACAGCCTGGGAGGCTTGAGCTGGGCGTTAGGAAAAGGCTTCTTTGTGAGGAGGGTGTACAGCACTAAGAGATTGTGGTGTATTTCTTCATTCTCATGAGTTTTTTGGACTTGTTTAGTCAACAGTGAGGCTGGAAACTTCTGGAAATGTGTTCCAGCTGTCTTTCTTGAGACAATGCTTTTTCAGAACAAATCTCTCTCTCTAGCAGAGATCAGGACCAGGAACTTAGGAAAAGCAAAAGATGAGACATACATATTTGTTCTCAATATTCTACTATAATCTGGCAACAATGGGATGGGCATTTCCCAAACAAAAGGTGCTATCTTTGTATTTATTTAATAAGTATGAAAAGGTTTGGTTGAGGCACTTTAAGGTTTTTATTTTAACCTAGGAATTATTTAAGTTCTGAGATATAACATAATTGATCTTGTTTTAAAAAGGGTTTTAGTATTTAATGACAGGGCTTTTTATGAGAAAAATATTATTAATTTAATTGCATTTTTCTGACATACTTTAACAGTTCTGCCTTCCTGCTTCTTTGTGGGTAGACAGGAAAAGATGCTCAAATTCCTGTTTGTTAGTCAGTCACTTGTATTCTTCTACACTGATCCTTGGACCTGTTTGCTCAACCCCTTAAATTGTCTGGCTCAGGAAGAACAAGCTTCACTTTCTTGATCAGCTACGTAGTCTGTGCCTCAGTAACTGAAATAAAACCAGGTTGGTGTTATATAATTTCTAGAATTAAAAGTGACCAGCTCTGATTCAGCCTCTTCTTAGCTGGGGTTTTAAGGTTTGTAGCACGTTCCCTGAGCACTGCTGCCAGCCCTGTATCGTTTGTGTCTCCTGTCCTGTACTGTGTGCTTTTTAAACTGGGCCCTGCTTCTAGGTTTGTCTCCAGCATGTCTCAATATCAGATTCTGCTTCATTACATTACTTTAGAAATCTGCTGTGATTATTTCCTGAACACTTTGCACTCATTTCTCGGCCTTTTGGAAACAAGGATTAACCTTCTGCGACATTTTTGATCTAGCTAGCCATGGAATAATTTCTGCTGCTGGTAACAGGCTTTGAATTTTGTGAAGTTTGCCTTCCTGTGGCAGACCCCAGCCCGTGTCATGCCCAGCTTGGTGTCCTTGTCTCCAGCAGGGATTTCCATGGGACAAAGGCCATGTCCCATGCAGCAGCACAGGCTCTGACAGGCACTGCAGTCCCTTGGGTGCACTTGGCTGCTTGCACCTTGCCAAGCCAGTGCCTGGGCAGCTGCACATCCCCACTCAGCACAGAGTTGGAGGCTCTGGCTGGGCAGGGCACAGCAGCTCATTTCACACGGGGGCTGCTGCCAGGCCACCTCCTGAAGCATCCTGCCCAGGAGTAGCACTGTGACACTGGGGGAAAGGGCCCTGCTTATGCTTTGCTTTACTTGCTGGTTGTCATTCTCAGACCTCTGGCTATTCCTCTGAGGCAGCTGTATGTGAAAAGTATCTTAAGAGTTTCTCTGTGTGTATCAAATCTAAAAAGAATACATCATACCTCTAATTATGATCTGAAGGTTTCTTTTCATTTGCTTTTATCTGTGCATTTTCTTACTGACTCCTTATCCTTTGAAAACAAACTAGGTCCCTCTGAGATGAACAGAATATTTCATGTAGAAAACATCAGTTGTGTATATTTAGTTCTAATTCTAAATATTCAGAACTTAATCAGTTCTTTACAAAAGGCATCTGGGAACTTGGTGGATACTCTGCTTACACACATAGGATTAGAAGCATATTTTAGGAGCTATCAGATACATGTGTACATACATATACACACATGTAATTATGTTTTTAAATTCTACCCTTTTCAGCAGCCTACTTAGGTACTTGATATCATCATGGTGAAAGGTTCATAAGAAATCTTGATGAAGACCAAGGGTGGAGAGAGTGGGAAAAAAAAAACCCAAACCAAAATAGTAAAAAAAGAATTATCGATGAAGCTGAAGACTCATATGTTAAATAGGAAAGACCACTGTGAAAAGCAGATATTTTTTATAGTTTTTTTATGCTATGGATAACTTTGAAAGTTGTTGGGAGTGTATTCAGGTGCGTGCAGGGAATCTTTTACCTCAGATAACAACTTTTACTATCATTCTATATTGCAGTGGAACTTGGCACCACTGCACTAGTTAAGGGTCTGTAAGGAGTATTTCTGTTAGAAATCTGGAAGATTATATATCTGTCTTCTCATATTGCATCATCCTGAAACCTGACAAGTTGTCAGTGGAGAGGCAATTATTTCTACCACAACATGGAGAACATAATGTGTATTTCTAAGGTATGTAGAAAATACGAAATACATGAAAATATATGGATTTAGGAGAAAGTGATGAGGTTGTGGGGATTCTTTGTTTTAGTTTGCCTAACTATAAAATTTGCATGTTGAAATGTTAAAAGTGATCTTTTTCTTGCTGGTAGTTGGCAATGGGGTTTAATTGTGTTTTTAGTTTTCAAGGGTGAGGGAGAGGGAATGATACAGTTGAAGCCTTAAGAGAGATGAAAAAAACAGTGGGGCTGGCCAAAAAATACTGTTCTATCCCATGAAAGAGAGATAATAATATTTCCAGCTCGTTGTTGATTTTGAGAGCAGCTGGTGTTAGAGGAAGATGCCGTGTTTCCCAGCAATGACTCACTGGATCTCAGGAGCAGCAGGAAGAGCGGGTGCGAGCAGAGCCAGGATCCTCTTAGCAGGATGCAGCTTGTTATTTTCACTTTGCAAACTCCCCAAAAAGTGAACCTTTTGGAAGGGTAAGACAAAGACTAGAGAGCCAGGGGAACAGAGACAATGTTTGGAGGGGCAAAATGAGTCTGTGAAGAAGAGTGAAGGTTCTCTTCATGTTATCTGACAATATACCAGCTTAAAGCAGCACAATGCATCATCAGTGAAATGTAGAGAAGTAACTGTATGAACAGCAAAACCAGCTGAGAGTAAGTGAACTGCAAATTCAAAATTCAGATTACCCTGTATTTCAGGATACTTGTTTTGTGAAGAAAGCCAAGTGGCCTTGGAAAAGTTAGCAACTTTTAATTCCTTAGCAGGAATTAGCTTCAGCAATGCTGATTATGGAAAATAGATGAAATAGTTATCTTTATTAAAAATCTTCAAGGTAAAAAAATTCTTTTTCTCTCCCTTGCTGTGAAATTCAATTTTAACCTTTCCTATCTGCTTCCATAAAAAAATGGAGGAAATGAACCTGGATTATATCCCAGCAGTGCACTTATTTGGGAAGATGTGGGAGTTTGAGTCACATTACCATAGGGGAGGTATCTCATTTACTGTCTTGGAGCTACAGTGCTTTCTTCAGAGACCTCTACTGAGTGACTATGTCTAATTCTTAGGACATGGAAGAGCCAAGTTCTCTGCTCTGTTATTCTTCCGTCTCTCCTATGGCCTTACACACCTTGCCTTAACATTGGGCTGTCTCAGTAATCCTGTTGCAATACTTTTACTTAATGTTGGCCAGCAAAATAGAAATTGGAAACAGCAACTAAATTGTTCGTGTCTTGTATAACTGCAGAGGGCCCCAGAGCATGGCAACATGTCAAGTAGTTCCTAGTGTTCTTAGAAATATTCTGTATATTTGCCCAATGTATATTGTGATTTTGATAGTTTTCAGTGATATGTTTAGAACCCCAGTAGCTCTATCAGTATTTTTTAGGACCCTAAATTGAAATTGCAACTACTGACATCCAATTCAGAGAATTTTTGAAGGAATTTGTAAAATTTGTTTTCTTTCTTAAATAAGAAGGATAAAATAAACATGAATCAATAAGGAAGTCTTCATTATTTATGGATAGAACCTTTATTTCTGGCAGTCAGATATGACTTACAATTCACATCATTACACTGCTGAAGTGTGTGAGACAGTGAAAGCAGACACTGTGGGCTGTGCTGAGTGTATGGGAGGCAGAAGCAATTTTGGGGTGACAGATTGCAGAGTCATGTTGGTGAGGTCAGGCTCCTCCCTGCTGCACTGGCCATTGCACCTGTATGCATCTTGAAATAATGGAACCATTTTCTCTGACTCCTCTACATTGTTTCACTGGCATTATTTCCCTGAAGAAGAGTGGTCAGCAGCTTAACAGAATGAAGGGGCAGAGTGTGCAGTTATGAGGTCATGTCTCAGAGAGGCTGCTGGGGTTTGTGGGTGCCTGGGGAAGGTGCACAAGGATGTTCATCAAGGGGTTCAGACACATTCAGGGGGTTGATGAATATGACAGCTGATACTTGTTTGCTTAACAGCTGGGACCTTCCTTGCTAGCTTCATCACCAATGGAGAAGTGTTTCATACATGTGCCATGTAGTATAAACACCAGATTGCCTCCCTGCCTGCCAAATTCCCAGGACACGGGTGCCTGTGAAGTTGCTGTGAGAGCACTGAGCAATCATGATGGCATTTGCTATGTTAGTATTTGTTCATGGGGCAGGAACATGCTGAAACGGGAGCAGGGCATTAACAGCTCAGTGCCACAGCAAGGTGGCCACTGTTAGCATGATCTCACACCCTGCAGAAAGTAACACTGATCTCAATAGCACTTAAAGGAGTGCCTGTCGTAATTAACGAGGCTGTTAACCTCCTCCTTGGAGTATGGCTGGGGGCCACAGACTCCTTCTCATGAGGTGACCACAGCTAGTAGGAAGGAAAGAGAAATAATTGCTAAATTTTGAATTTTGTGGCTATTGAGAGCTTTTGAATACTTGGCAATTAAGCAGCTCATATCATGGATTTGCTCCATTTCCCGCTGACTCATTTCCTCCAATTCCCAGATCAGTAGACTATGGCCACTGAAGTCTTCTGACTGCATAAACTTTTTTATTTACTTTTTTTTGTAATTAGCTCTTTAACCTCAGTGACCTTCAAAGGTTACCTCTTGCCATTCCTGTATTAGTTCCCAAAAGTCTTGCTTTTGCACATCTTTTCTGCTATTTTCTCCAAAGTTAATATTTGTCAGCAGTTCTTACTTTTGTAGGGAGTTATATGCATTTGCACTCTTGTAGGTAGAATTACCTCTCCTTTCACTTCCACATTGCTTTATACTCCTGGGCTACCTGGCAATCCAAAAGAAGTCATTATCAGAATTAGGAGCTCATCCACAAATCCTTTTGTGTTTTCTCTTTTGTGAAATGCCTCTTGACAATAAAGTTGAATTAATATAATAATTTGAGTTTAAAATTCAGTTACTAAGTAGATATTCCTAAAATTAAAATGGCTGCTGAAAAACATATTCTCTTCCTACAATTCTCAGCAGTGAAAATCTGAATGGGAGAAAAAAGAGGAAGTGGGAAAGCTGGAACTCTGTAGCAGTAGAAACAAAGGTTGCACAGCACAAGTTTGAACTCTTTCCATTTTGGTGTGCTAACGCTTCTGATTTGAACAGTTAATTGCTCTTGTTCCTTTAACCCTTTGGAAACCATTGCATTTAGGTGTCTATTACAATGGGGAAAATCCATTGCTTAGTATAATAGGAGTGATGGAAATACTTTGCCTTTTATTAGTGGTCTCTTTCTATACATAAAAAAATTATACAAGTTACATTGCTTAAAAACCTCTCTCACAGGGGCTTTTCAGTTAGGTTGAGCAGCAACTTCTAAAAAGTGACAATGTCCCTATGGTACCTGCTTTCTAAACAAGGCTCCTGCAGTATAGACATCAAGTTATTGACTTTGAGGAGAAGCTGGTAAGATGGGAAAATTTTCATTCTCTTTTTCTTGTATAGCTAGAAAAAATCAGAACAAGAGCTAGATGTTGGTCAAAGATGTTAAGTAAAAAAAATTAGTAATTCTCTAGCTTACACCCAATGAAATCATATAGTCTTGTTTTGAGATGCACAAAGTTTTTAGGTCAAGGAATCTTAATATATTTTCAGGCCAAGTTTAAAAGTTTTACACTGGGATGGTGATGGTGAATGCAAATATGGCCCCAGGTATCAGACTTTATCCTATATTTATAATAATCTGGGGAAAAAACATAGCAGTAAAAACAAATTCCCTTATTTTTATGATAGCAAACAGAACAAATCTGAAAAATTACCTTCACCTATTTCATATTGTCTTTTCCTGAATTTCTGTTTTATTGTAAATCACTATTTTTAAATAAGCAATATATCTAACAGTTTTCCACAGAGATGTCAGTGGCTGCATGTGTGAGTGATCTGTAAGAGAAATCCATGTTTAGTGTTTGGTTGAATCCTTAGATCTTGTTAAGTTGCCTTCAATTTGTGAACTTGTCTTCCATCTGTGTAGTGCATGGAGACAGACAGCAGCCTACGGAGCCAAATGGGAATTTCACTGCTCTGAGGAGTCCCTGACATGCTGGATCTTGCACTGCCTCGTTGGCAAGACTGTGAAGAAGATACATGACCAATGTAAGAAAAAACAGATTATGACATACATTAGGCTTTAAGTGACATAGTTTGCATAAGTTCTGAGTGAGTTTAAAAAAAAAATCCCAAAATAGGAAGACATAAGTGGCTCTTACATAGCTTCTTACTTTATGATGCACATTTAGCTCAGCTGAGGAACAGGCATATAGCAGTGAAACTTCTCACTGTAGACCTAGTTTATCATCTCAGATTCTCCACAAAGGACAACTTGGAGGTAGAGACACATTTGTGCTTATGTTTATGGGTCACAGACTGCTTTCTCCTCAGGTATGTTTTACAGGAATGATGGCACAATTAGCAGAATTGGTATGTTTTCCTTTTGAACATTTCATGTTAATTAAATTTGGTACTTTTAGAGTAAATAAATTGCTTCTTCAGCATATTGGTGATGTTTATGGATAGGCAAGACATATAGAGGTTCTGAATGCAGAAATGCCCATTTTGTTGAATGTTTTTCATTTACTAGTGTAATGGGTTAGTTTTGACATTATGGGACAGAAGATATTTCTCATTTTGGTCCAAAAACTGATGTCAGATCTGGGGTTTGTGAAAGTTCTTTTCTGTGTGTGCTTAGGAAGCAGNGGGGTCACAAACCTGTATGCACCCATTTTTATACCTTTTTTTAACCAGGAAAAGTACTGGGTTAAAAGTACCGAGTTATTGCCCTGGAAAATCAAATTATTATACTGGGTTTGAACATATAAAGTGTCCATTGCAGCACATATAGAGATTACTTGTGAGCAGTGCACACCAGGTGGCTAAGGAAAGCAAACCTGTGTAAGCTGACGTAAATTGAGTTAACAATGGTTCATATTTTGAATGAAAAAATTTCAGAGGTCTACAGACTCCCTGGACTAGTCTGTTGCCTGGGAAACTGCACTTTGTAAATTAGGGTAAGGGGAAAACATGGTTATTAGATATGTATTTTTTATAATTATTGCTGTAATTTTTACAATAAACATCCAAGCCAGGGCTATGCAATGGACTTGATCAGCCTTTGCATGTTTGTACAGCACTGATAATAAGGTTGGGACTTTTTTTGTAAGCAGTGCATGGTTGCATAGGAGGTTAAATATTAAGCTAAAAATAGTTCTTTTCCAAGTATATCAGCATATATGTGTTGTAGATATAAAATCTCTTGTTATTGATGACTTGCTGTGTCTGCCTTATATGCAGAATGGACTGCTGAAGGAATGGTTGAATCTCTTCCTCCCAAAACTGGCATAATTGAAAAAGCCAAGAGAGAATAAGGATTTTCTGAACTCTTATAGTTCTAATAATTTCTTATGCTGTAGGTGTCCCCTCTTTTCTTAACACTTGTACTTTTCAAGAGCATGAACTTAAATTTTTATAACAGATATATAGAATGATTTACTTAATATGTGGTAAAGCACAGAGCATCGACTTTTGAAATTGATAAAATAGAACACTTGGACTGGCCACTCCAGACACTGAAGCTTGATTTGCATATCTTTTCAAATGGGTGTTTGAAATACACCAAGAGCATTAGAGTGTAAGCACATAATTTTTAACCTCCTCTGAAAAGAAGAAAGCAAGATCATGCTGAAATGCTAAACAGCTCCTCCTGCTTTGGCTAACCAACTCAACAAAACCAAACTGTTTTTGCCGCCCCCATCTCCTTGGGAGACACTAAGAGGGCATGGTTTGCATTGAGGAGAATGAAGAAAATTAAGGGGATTGTTTATTATGCTTGAAACTAGATACTTGTAGAGAGATGTTTAAGTCAAAATGAGTTTCAGACAACTTCTTCCTTTTGCAAGTGCCTCATGAGGTAGTTCTTCCAAAATGTAACTGTAAGAATGGGTTTTACAAGAGGAGCCATGCTGCTCTCTGTATAACAACTGGAGCACATGCTCCCAGTCACTGTTTCCAGCCTGGAAAGTGCTGTGCATGGTCAGACCAGCTTTTCGTGCCTGCTATGCCTTTCTTGGCTTTGGCACAAGGCTGCTGGCACTGGATTTCCTTGCAGCAGGGATAGATCCCTCAGAGGCCACACCTGCCTGCTTGGTTGTGATGTCCTGACTCGTGCTGAGCACTGGCTTTGCTCTGTCCTCTCAAGAGAGCTGCAGGTTGCCCAGAATCTGTTGTTTGGGTCTGGTCTCTCCACATTTCTTCTTGCTGGACTTGTGCTTTTAAAGGCAAAATGAACTCTTTGACTCAAAAGGAATTACCTTTAAAACTGAGTCTTGACATTTGCTTTGGAATGGCAGGAAGAGAAACTGCAATTTTTATATTACTGTAAATACAGCAGGAGTCCCAGACTCTTACTTCAACAAGTCTCTATGAAGAAACTCACTGAAAAACTAATGGATTTCCTGGTAGTAAATCCATTCTTTTCCTGGGATTAAGCCATTCAGTAACTGTGGGCACTGATCTCTCTCAGGATTTTCCAGATGTGGTCTCCCCCTAAGTGTCAAGCTACAATTGGAGAATGAATGCTGCAGTCCACAGTAAAGATTATTTTCCAAGTCAAATGAAGTAGAGGAGTTGACATTGGCCTAGTCCCCAAACTGTCACACTTGTGTACAAAATCTAATAACACAGAGCACACTGCAGTCTTCTGGACTGGCAGAGTTTATTTTTAACTCTGTAACTGAGGTAAGTTAGGGAAATTTGGTATTCATTGCCACTCAGCTTCCTCAACTCGCTGGTGGTGAAGAACTACTTCTCTTGGTTGTCATTGTGCTATATTTGCTTACATTCTCTATTGATCCTCTTTATTCATTAATTTTTTTCTAAAACCATTTGTTTTCCAATCAGGAAAATTATTTTGTAAAAATCATGAGACTCTATTTTGCCAGATAAGTGTTCAACCTGGACTGTTCCTTCTAGCTCTACCAGTGGCTTAGAGTGTTTTCCCAGAGAACATTTAGTAATGTGACTAATCTGTTACATATAGTTTGTTCTGGCCTGTTTTCTCTGTGGAAAAATTGTATAAACATTGTGCTGCTTCTCTGTGACAAGTTGTTGCTTATGTTTGTGAAGGTTTGTTATTTATGGGTATGTTAGGAAAGGTGACTTGTAGAAGAGAGCTGGCTTGTTTTCTGTGTTTTTCTGGAATTTCATTTCATTCCAGGACTACTGTTATCCTCTGAGGAAGCTCGTTGCTAGCCCAGTAATCTTTGTTACTGAGCATAGTTGCTGACATGACCAAACACAGTTTGGTCTTTCAGAGGTACTTTCAAAATGTGTTTTAAGATGATGGTCCATTGGGGGTTTTTAAGGTAAAATCTGGCAATTTTTGGATAGTTTGGTGTTTCTGTAGGTCTTTGCTGTAACACCATCCACAATAGCTTGAGGACAACAGTAAGTTAAATTAGTTCATAGAAGTGGCTTCAGCAGACTCCAGATAGATCAGTGAAAACTTTGAATATGTCAAAACCATTAGTGAGAAGTTCCATATCAAATTTGACTTCAGGTGCCATGTTTGGTTTTGAAATCTGTATTCTTGCTTTTGAGTCTGTTATGTTACAAATTTTCCTCATCTTTGATGATAACACATAAAACAAAACTGTTTCTTGCTTTTACAAAAAAAAGAATGATGCTTTAGAGATAAATGTGACTCAAGTATTGACAGTTTCATAAACTACAGGCTGTAGGCAGCTTTCTTGTTCACAGTCTCATTACTTTTAAACAATCTCTATTTATGATGGAGAATTTCAGAAATGCTTTAAAGTTTCATTTTCTAGTACCATGTTTTCTCTTAAGCCTTTGTTGCTGTGCATCTCTGGGCTGGAATAGACATTATTCCAGCTTGTTTAATCTCTTTATATAGAAATACTAATTCTATCAAATGTTTATGATGGGGCAGATGTCTGTAGGAAATTTTTTTCTCTGAAAAAATGCAATACATTGTGTTTCTAAAGAATAAGATTCATAGGCCTGAGGAAAAAAAACACCTCATAAATGATTACTAGGAGCACACGTAGAACAGCCATAGTGCTGTGAGTTGGCCATGCTTTTGGGGAAATGAAAAATTTAACAAGAAAATATGCTGAAGAAGAATACAGGAATATCTTGTGCCTCCTAAATTCCGAATGAAAAAGGTAAACACCTTATTAAAAAAACCAGTATATCTATAAGCCAACGGAATTGCTTTCTGGAAACACATTAATTCTAGGCTATGTAAGCAGCAGTTATTAGTGTTCATAGTCAGTTTTATCCAAGAGATGTGTCCTCCAGCGGGTCTATACCAATAAAACTCTGCCTTAACTAGGTTTTACATTTTGTTTATACATATCCCATCTGCTTGGAGTGTCTCAGCCTTTGTTTCTAAAATGATTATCAGAATACCCTGTTTTTCACCTCTTTTTTTGGAGTATCATGATTTATTCCTCAAAGAAGCACGGGTTGAATCTACCTCAGTCTCAATCAGGGTCAAACATTGGCACATGCTTAACTGAAAGCTCATTTACTTTCCTGATTTAATTGTAGAAACGGAACAATGGAATAATGCATTCTATTCACTATTCTAAATAATTCGAGTGACTTTATTCAGATTCCTAAGAAGTGACTGTCAGCAGTGTGGGATTTGAAATAGCAAGTATTGCTTTATGCTTAACAAAACACCGATAACTGACAGCCCCTTCAAATGGGGAATGGTTCATTTTGTGATGCAAAACAGATAGCTTGGTTGGGAATAATATTGTGTATCTATATGCAGGATTAAATCCCAGTCAGAAAGCACAGGCAAATGAAAAAATCGTATTGCTAGTCTCCTTTTTTCCTGCAGTAAAACTGAATATTTCACAGCCCTCAGGAGAGTAAGGCAAGTAGCTGGCTAATGCATCGGCTGTGTTTGACGTACCTTAAAACTATTTTTGAACCTTCAGCTCCCTTTTTTAAACATGAGCAGATTGTTGCTGTGATTGAATAGCTTTCTCCAGTAAGAATCTTGTGATAGGAGTTTTACATGTTAGAGAACAGTGTACCTTCAACATAGGCAAGCAATATTTCTGACATCATTGACAACCAAAGTGCTCAAGAGCTAGGCAGTCTTCTTCAGCAAAGACTGCCTTCATCCCTTTCATCATTCTAGGAAAGGCTTGGTTTCAGGGGGTTTGTTTTCAAATTTATTTTTTGAAAGTAGTTTGTCACACACATTTTGAGAGCTAACTCTGGTAGCCAAAGCAATCAGATGGTGCTTAGGAGCCTGTTAGTCCAGCTCTTTGCCATTGTGCTGTGTTACAATGGTGAGTCCTTCAGAATCTGTCACTTGCAAACCTGCCAGCATCTTAGTGCATGAAACGTCAGGAGAACATTTCTGGGGATGCTGCCAAAGGGAACTGCTCTGTGTGCTTGGCCCTTTTCCTCCTCTCTGGACGGCACTTTCTGGGATTGCCACTGGAGATCAGCACGTGGGTCTGTGCCAGCCCTGGATGGAGGCACACATGGAGGGCAGATGGGTGTGCTAGCAGCATTTTGCCTGTCATCCTTCTGGGCTGCCATGCTCATTATCCAACTGATCCAGCAACCACTTAACATGTGAACCCTCCTAAAAGGAGCTGTTAAACTGATACATTGAGTGAACTCCCACTGACATTACACAGAAAATGCTTTGGAAAACATTTCAGACCCCCAATGAATTAAAAAGCAATTTGTGCCTTTTGAAAGCTGCATTGAAGGGGGAATATAACATTTTTATATTCTTCTGGTTAAAACTTATGGTTAAAGAGATGTTTCAACCTGAAACAGGAGGAGAGCATGTGGCTGCTTTGGATGCCTGGGCAGAGCTTTGCTTGGTGGTGGGAGCTCTTTTGATGGCAGGTGCAGGGGCTGCTGCCATGAGCTGTCCCAGAGGTGCTCCTGGTTCACTGTGGTTGGTCACAGTCGGGTTTGCTTGGTTTAAAGTGTAATTATTCAAAGCTACAGTCAAATACAAACCCTTCAATCAACAGTTTTATTAGATTGCAAAAACCCAAAGTTCATAGAACCACAGAATAATTTATGATGGGTCTCTGCAGGTCACCTGATTAATTTTCCAGTCAGATTCTGGATATGTCCAAAGATGGATATTTCACAACGCCTCAGGTCTTTTCCATTGCTTACTTTATTGTGAAATTTTTATTTAAACCACAGCTGCATAACCACAAAAGTGCAACATTCCCATGTTTATCCATTCTAGTGCCCTTCTCTGTCAGGCAAAGCAGGAAAGCTAATAGGGAGTAGAGGAGCCTTGAAATGCAACTGCAACCTGGACTTGGGAGGATATTAGAGCTTATATCAGTACAGATTATTTCTTATTTCATATTGTTCCTCAATAGGCTTTTGAATTTTCCTTTTAAAATCTCTGAAAGTGAATCTCTAACAGCTGCATCAAGATTACTAAATACTCCGTGAAAAAAATCAAAATCCACTCATCACTGGAAGGGAAAAGAGTATTTTTGGGGGGGGCCATACCTCTTAGAAAAATGATACAAAATCATTCAAGGCTCTTGCTTGTGAGTGACTTTTTTCTGTTTTGATTGGTGGTCTTAATTTATTTCCCTACTTTTCTATCTAGTCCCAAAGGAAAGCTCACAGTAACTGTGATCCTGGACATTCTGTGCTTAATAGCTAGTGTAAAATCCTGGTGAGAATGTAGAGTAAAACATGTGTAATCACTCATACAAAGGACACTTTTGTAAACTGTATTTTTGTGAGGACACAGTTGGAAGGGGAGCTTGCTTTTGTGTTCAGAGGAGGAAAAACTTACTTGCAAGTATTCAATCCTGTCCTCTCTTGGATGCTGCTTCCCAACTCTTTTATGTTCAAGGGTTCTTCCTTCTTCCCCTGTCCATATTGTCTGGTCTGCCTCCTGTGCCTACCTGACTGTGTTATTTGGGCAGCAGCAAGGAGAAATCCCAACTTTTGTGTGTGTGCCCCTGATGAAGCACCGTGTTCAAATGCTGGTGTTTGTGCCACAGCTTTACGATCACTGCATTGATCGGTGTCTCTATTTAAATGATTTATCTTTGCTCTTGGCTTGCTGTGAGCTTTTCCACGAGCTGCAAGGAAAACTGGTTTTATATATGTGGTTTTTAGCAAGTTACTCAGCTTGTTACTCATGCTACCTGAAGGAAATGAGATACCAACTGCGAAGTAGCGTGGTGGGTACCAGGATATGTGCAGGACCTGGAGCTGTCCCAAAGGATTGCATGGTGGGGATGGTTGGAGACCTCACCCCCTCTGCCCTGCGGCACCAGAGCCACACCTGGCTTTGAGACCTGTGAGCAGCCTGCTGAGAGCTGCTCTGTTGGGAAGGATCAGTCGCTGCAAGTTTTACGAAGCACAGAGTTTGAAATATTTAGAAGTCTGTCATTGAATCAAATCCCCAGGGAACAATCCATTTTTGGTATATCAAAATAAGTATATTTTTCTTATGTAGTCAATCCTAGGATGATAAATACTTTGTCATCCATTCCAGGTAATTTACTTTAGTGATTGGCTTCACATAGATATTGTATGGTCAATGTAATTTTCATACCACATCTTTAGCTGAAGTTTCACCTACTTTTTAAAATTTATTAAAAACAATAGTTCAGTTTCTCTTTTTACTTGAACTCAGAAGCCTTATTTTCTTCTTTTTTTCCTGACTAAAAAGTATGTTGTCGAGACTAACCTGGAGTTACGTAAATCAATAATGCTACACAGAAAACAAGAACAAATTGTACCTCTTATTTGCATAATGGACAAGATCTAAAATGAATTCCTCGGGTTAATGAGTGTCCTCAGGGTTGTTTGTGAGAATATACAGCCTTCTGTGACACCAGTGTGCTACTGATTGAAAAGTACTGCTCAGAGTCAAAGACAAGAAGTGAAAAAAAGTCAGGAGCAAACAGGTTGGGGGACTCCATACTAAGCTTTTAGCTTTAGTGCATTGATTTTTGGATGCCTGCACTGAGCTTCACTATAAGCTGAGGATACAAATTCAGACTTACCCTTGCTTTGAGGTTCAAACTCATCCTAATCTCACCTGGGATTTTGGCTAAAATGCATTGGAGTCCCCAAGTTTATGTCACACTGACATAAGGTTATCTTTGTGTTTCTCAGAAAGAGACCAGTGCTCCCCAGAGGGAAGGGAACACCAACACCCTGTGCAGGGTTATGCAGCTCAGTTAACTTAGAAGAGTCTGAATCTTAGATGAGACAGTCATGGGGCCAAAAATTGCTAGAAGCAGGCAGTTACAACAGCATTAAAATGTCTCATATTTCCTATTCTGTTTCTGCTCCATTACCTTTATCCTCTTATTCCAGGCAGTTAGCTTCTTCTTGCTCCTATTAGCTTGCTGTGAAATGGCAGCATGGCTGGGGAAGCACAGGATACTGCCACAGGTGGCCATTCCTGCATGGAAAGAGAAAGGAGAGGAGGAGCCTTGCTTTGGCTGGAGTGCTCTGCAAATGGAATTGCTTTTGGAAGCTTGTAGTGTGACTGCAGTTGGATATGCATTTAGGTAGATGGCAAGAGGGCATTCAAGGCAGAAGGGAGGGCCTATTACCTCCCCACCCAGTGTAACATTTTCTATTCCAAACAGGAGGAAGCTAGTGCTACTCAAAATTCGATTAAAGAAAAACAAAAAAAAGTATTTTGTTCTTAAGCCCTACTGATAATGAACTATAGTTACTGAATTTTTCCTTAACTATGCACCATGGAAAGGTCATAAACTACTGAAGAAGGGTTTCTACAAAATTTAAATTACACGAGTACATTTCATGTAACATGATAGAATTGACTCTGCAGATCAACCACTGCACAACAACTCTTGCTTCTTTCCCATTTAATATGTACCTTGAATATTGCAGCATAGGAGATGATCTCCTTGATTGACCTTAAGAAGGTAAAGTTCAATGGTCAAGTGAAGAAGGTGTTTTCCAATTTACAGTTCAGTGACTTTTGGAGACTGGGGCCACTCTTGTTTCTCTGTGTTTCAAGGCTCGAGTTGGAAAGGCACCTGTTTACTGTAGGACTGCTGCAGCCTGGTTCCTGTCACTGGTGGCCTGGCACAGCTGTCACCTGTGCAGAAAGTGTCTGGGAGCTCAGAACTTGACAGGCTTTCTCATCTGGTGAAACATTTCCTTGTTGGGAAATAGGACTTGCTGTACTGGGGGTCAGCAGGTGTGTTGTGGTGGTTTACGAGGTCTACTCTGTTTTTCTACATAGGCAGAATATTAAATAAGTTTTTTTTTTTATGTAAAGAATATTTGTTTATTTAATTTACTGTACACACACAGAGTTACATCTTTGGGTTTTATGGCCTTTTTTGCTATGCAACAGTCTTCTTCCAACTCCCTTGCATCTTGCCTATGATTTATAAAGCTAAGAATTATGGATTTATAGACTTCTGAAAACTGAGTCCTACTGTAGAAACTTATTGAATTAAATTGCCCCAATGCCTATGGTTTTGAGAGTTTTTAAGCATTCCACATAGGGGAAAAAAAAATGAAGACATTAAGTATAAGGAGAAATTGTGCAAGCTGAACCCAGAAGAGCTGCTGTGCTTTACCTATCTTTCTTCAAAAGGTGTTTGATCCTTAGATAAAACATTTGTTAACACTTTCAAGATTTCAACATAACATTTTTAAAGATTTTCTCTTTTTCTACAGTAAAAACCTAATAATATGTCATAATTTTACTTAAGTGTTAAACTTCTTTCAATATCTGCAGCTATTCACCCTAGGCATTCAATAACAACAGTGCAACACAAAAATCCTCATTCAGGAAATAAAGAGGATAAAATAAGGCTGGGGTAAATGAGTTGAAGGTGTAGAATAATTTCAGATTGATTTAGCTCTCTGACTCTCTGCTAGCAACATGAAAAAGATAACCTTTTTATGTCATTGATAGGCAAATTTTGGGAAATGCTGCATGCAGGGCACAGAATATAATTAGAAAAAGAATTAAAATATGAAAATGTTCTTTCAGATATAAAATAATGTTATTGGATAAACTAAGGTTCTGGAAGCCTTATTCTTTCTCCCTCTCTCTCTCTCTTTCTCTCTCTCTCTTTCTTTTTAATCAGTTTGCAGGAAGTGGAGCAAAGCAGAGCAAACAGAAAAGAGTGGCAAGGTGTTAATTGCAACCTGATAATTAAAGTGAAGTATAGTTAAGGAACAAATATCCTCCCAGTTTTCAGCATGAAAATGATGATGGGCAGCATCTCTGGGTGCTCAGTGCTGTTTTGATAATAACCCTGGGAAGCTGCTGCACGGAGAGCCTCAGTGACACACAAGTCAGTGTCTGAGAACACACATTACCGGGTGGGGAGTTTCATAAAGCTGATTTTTTAATTGATCATCTTTTTTTTCCGTCTCTGCCTTGGTGTCTGGGCTGTTGATGGGTAGGAAATGGGAAGGATGAGCTCCCTTGGTGATAAAAAGCGTGGGCGAGCAAGCGACGGTGCAGGGTAATGGCAACAGTGCCTTGTGTCAGTCACAGATGAGTACTGAGAGAGTAAATAGATTAAATGAAAATAAATGTAAGTTAATTGAATTCAATGATATAGGAGAAGTACTCAGAGGAGTATAAAATTAGGCTTAAGATGGGCATTATTGTTTTATTTTTTGTCAGCTCTCTTTTTGGCTTGCCAGTCAGGAGCTTTTTGAGTCAGAAGTGAAAACAAAACAAGAACACACTCGAAAAGAAAATGAACTATTTACCAGTTTTGTTCTTAAAACAAAACAGTTTGCAGAAGATTTGCATTGTTTTAGAAAAAATTGTATTGTTTTGACAACATCTTAGACTGAAGTTGCTTGGATTTTCTCAATTTTTTTTGAGTAAGATGACCTAAAATTTGACTATCTAAGTGGCTGTTAAAAGTCTTTCTTTTCAAGTTAAAATATTCATAAGTGTGGTGCACTGTAACAACGCAATTGTGATCAATTTTCTAGATTTTGTTGTGGGCTCACAGAGGTGGTAATTAAACTACCCTTCTCCCCCACTTCAAGCATGTGTATTTTATGGAAGAACATACTTTTGTAAATTCATGAGTTTATATCCACTCAGCAAAATAGACCACTAAACTTAGGGACAGTACAGAAAATAACACAGACTTTGAAGTCTGAAGAGCATAATGGGGTGAAGGGAAGTTTTAAAATAATCAGAGCAAATTGAAAGCCAATCTGTAAGTATGTGTTGTTTTTCTGGGCCTTGTATTTAAGAGAAGAACTGTGAACTTGAAGCAGAGGATGAAGAGTTTGATTTGAATATGAATGTCTGGCAGGGTCTTAGCAGCATGAAAGGGATAATTTTGGCAACAGCTTTTGAATAGGGTGGTTGGGTACAAACTGAGATATAAGTAGGCTACACACGCTATAGCTAAGATCAAGGATGAAGTAAGAAAAAAATCACAAAAGACAGGTGAAATTCACCTGTGTGCAAAAAAAGTCTTACAGAAACATGCATGACTTTCACTCATCCTGGTTTGCAATTTTTATTGGAATACTGAGGTTTTGGGTGGCAAACAGAAATTTCCCCCAGGCAGGCAGGCTATGTTTTATGGTATCCTTTTGCAGGCACAGTAGCTGAGGGGGTTTGGTGAGCATCTGAAACATAGGAAAGGTTTGGGTATTATTAGGGTAGGGATTCTGTTGAGACCTCTCACCAGGTGAAGGAAGGTGATTTGTAGTAAGGATGAACTTTACTATGTGGAGTCAGAGGTTATGGCAGGGTAGCCAAGAGAAGAGCAAGATAAATAGCCAACATTGTCTAGATACAATGACAGGCTTAAAAGATTTGATCACACCTAAAACTTGTACTATAAAAGTAAAATATCGAAACAAATACATTGATTAGTGAACAAACCAAAACAATATGAAGTGTCTAGCACTTTTTCCTTTTTTCTAACAAATGCTTTTTTCAGTTCCTCAGTGATTAATTTTTTCAGAGGAAAATACCATATAATTAAAGTTTAGTAGGCATAGATGAACATTGAAAAAGACATGCACTGTAAAAGACTCCAATAATGTTTCCAGCCAATCCATTTGGCAGATAGAATAGTTTTCCCTACTGCTTCAAAATTTTCTGTCAGAGGCACTTCACTTTTCTTGGTACACAAAAATATTTATTATCTTTGATTCAAAAACCAACAAACGAAGGCCCTTTTCTTGTGCACATTCAGGTCTTACTTTCATTGCAGGATATTTTAAAATCTGGTATTGGCTTTAGCAGAGGAAGGAATTAACTCTTTTCAACTTCAGTTGGAACACTTGCAATTTTAGTAGTTGATATAGCTATTGCCAGGACATAAGGCCTTGCTGTACAGGTAATGGAATCCATAAAATCCCACCTTATGTCATAGAATGATTTTCATATTTATTAACAAAGTAACCATGGATAATTGGGGTTTTTTTTTTTGACTGGTGAGACTTAGGTATTAAACTGATCAAAAATGAGAGAGGCTAAGTTCATTTATACTGTAATGCAGTGAAATTAACATTTTTGGTTTTGGGCTATATTCTGTGTGTTTAAGGTTTCCCTGCAAATATCAGTGACCACAAAGGGTTCTTTTTCTCACCTTTTCATTATTCCAGCCAATGTTACTTAATTTTTTTTTTTTATGAAGCTCTTAGAAGTTGAATATATTGAGTGTTCCTCTACCTTGTAATATTACTTTATTGTCTATGATGCCATACATTTATCACATGTTTATGAGCTCATTAAATGGTTTTGGTTGGAAGGGACCATAAAGATCCCCTAGTTCCAGTTCCCCTGCCGTGGGCAGGGACACCTTCCCCTAGACCAGGTTGTTCAGACTTTCATCCAGCCTGGCCATGAACACTGCCAGGGATGGGGCATGCACAACTTCTCTGGGCAACCTGTTCCAGAGCCTCAACACCCTAATAATAAAGAATTCTTCCAAATATCTACTGCCCTCCTATTCTCTTACTAATATTCTAATCTGCCCTCTTTCAGTTTAAAGCCATTCCCCCGGTTCTGTTAATACACATCCTTGTAAAAAGTCCCTGTTGTTGGCACCCTCCAGGTACTGGAAGGTGCTCAAAGGGTCCCTCCAGAGCCTTCTCTTCTCCAGGCTGAACAGCCCCAGCTCTCTCAGCCTGTTTTTGTAGGAGAGATGCTCCAGCCCTCTGATCAGCCCTGTGGCCTCCTTTGGCCTTGCTTCAACAGGTCCATGTTCTTCTCTACACTGGGGTCCCCAGAGCTGGATGCAGCACTGCAGCTGGGTCGCAGCAGAGCAGAGGGGCAGAGTCCCCACGCTGCTTTGGATGCAGCCTGAGATCCTTTGGCTTTCTGGGCTGCAAGCTCACTTTGATGGGTCATGTTCAGCATCTCAACCCCCAGGTTTCCTCCCAGGAGAAATGTGAAATGTCCACAAATTCAAATACACTGTGGCAATGTATTTAATTCTTAAAGTTAAATATGCTTTCAATGTGAAGTAAAATAAGAGAGAAGATAATTTAGAATCAGCAGTCCTATTAGAATGTACTACCAATGAATACACTTGAAACTCAGTAGAATAGTGTTACATTTTTCCCCACTAAAAAAAAAATGAGATCTGCTTTGAAATTTCTGGCTAAAATTAAATTTCAGTAAATAAGCAGGGAACAAAAAATTAGTCTAGCTTGAAACTTTCCTCCCCCATTGTTTTTTAAACAGCACAAATAAATTTTTCATTCAGAATTTAGGTCATTTTTAGGATCAGAAATTTGGAGAGCTTTCACTGATGAACAAATATGTCAGTTATTTCAAAACCTGAAAATGTGTTTGTAAGTTCTGTAAATAGTAACAATTGAATGCTGAGCTCTAAGAAAAACCTGGCCAGGATTTTATGTGCCAAGTGTTCAAGAATCTTTCCCTTAAAATGTAAGCCTTAGCCTTATTAAAGCCAAAAAAAATGAAAATTATTGAGAATATTCTCCCCTACCCCTTCATGTTTTTGTTCTCTTTCAGTCAGAGGCATCCAAAACCACAAGCCAAGCAAAACACCATTTCTTGAAATGTTTTTACATGGCATGTTGTGATAGGGGTACTGTCATGGCCCACAATCAACTAGCAGTGGAACTTCCAAAATCTCACCTCATCTCAGGTGGCTATTAAAATATATTAAAAATTATAAACTTAATATCAGTGCCTTAGAGAAGTAGAGCTATCACATATAGATGCAGGTTAGATATTTCCTTATCCTTGGGGTGGCTACTAATTCCTGGTTTGCAATAGGAAACAATTAATTTTCTTATGCTCTATTATTCTCATTAGAAATCATTTAGCTAGACAAAATATATATTCTTGTTCTTTTATGTGGTCCTCCAGAAAAAGAAAATACGACTGTTTTTTTATTATATTTTCATTAGGAAGCATAATATGACTTATATGCTGTGGATCAGTTGTTAGTGGAGGAGAGAGAGTGCTGAGGTGATTGCTGTATGTCAGCAGCAGAAGTTCTGATTTCACTGATAAAGGAACTGCAGTGTCAGCTAAATTGGCTTAGAGCAAGTTGGTTCAGGTCAAATGCAGTGTAACTATCAGCAGTCTGAATCCCAAAGAAAAAGGGAAATAAAGCCTTAAAGCATCAGTAGCCTGTGGCTGAAGCACCTTTTCTCTAGTTTTAGTCTTTAACTGTAAGCACATTCACAGGAAACTGATGGATACAGAGGCTTCCCTGAACTTTCTTATGGAATAGTGCAGGCTGAAAAGAAGATTCTTCAAGTAGATTGATAGAACATGGCTCAATTTTTCTAGAAGTTATACAGGAATGAAACCTGAGAGTTAGTTTAATTTGGGGTTTTTCTAGATTTGCATTACCACAGATAAAGAACAAACTGAATCCATTGTCCAACTTGTCCTTTGGACCTTACATTGCTAAGTTCAATAGACAGCTCTCTGTATACATGATTTTTTGACTCCTAGAGAAAATCTTGAAAACTTGAAATATCCTTTGAAGAGTGATTCTCTGATTCTGATGATAGAACCAAAATCCTCTCTTCTCTATGGTTAAACAAGGATAGCTGAAAATATCTGCAGGAGTGTTAATTGTCCTTTGAGGATCTACAGGGAGAGAGACTGAAAAAGAGCATTGAAAATGGGAAGAATTAAGTTAGTTTGAACATAAATTAAATATACTTTTATTTTGTTTTATTTCTTAAAACTTTTGGGTTGTCTATTTAATGTGTTGGAACTACAGTATAACCAGTTCTAGATTTTTTTGGTGCAAAAGTGATAAGGAGGACATAGCAAAGAGAAGGAATAAGGGATCTTGTAGGCAGAGTAAAGAGATGGAATTAGAGCCACTTGCTCTCCTGATGTTAATTTCTTCCTATCATTCTTCTTTTCAGAAAGTGCTTGTATGCAGACATCAGGACAGTAAGTCTCATATAAATCAGATCTGGTTACAGTTCCCCATGCTTGGCTTCAGTCTGTCAAGTGTCCTTTCTAAAGCTTTGAGAAACTTTAAATAATTGTGAAGGAAAAATGGAACCATCAGTCATGGATATAAAACAAGAATGCTTCACTTTTGCTGCATGTTGGCCTATAGGTTTTGGAGCCATATTTTTCATGTGTGCTTTGTTTCACTTGTGGGGATATTCAACTGACTAAGGAAGATTCATACCACAACCTAGAAAAAAGTTTCCTTATTATACTCTTTGTTTTGCAATTAACTTTCATAGATTTTTGTTGCAGGAAGCTCATTCATGCAGCCTAGTTTAAATTTCACATGCTTGTCATGTTTAGAGAGCAAGGTTTAGGTTATTATAGAGATGAGCAGTAGTATAAATCTTCTGGCAGTGACCTGCTCTGGTATATTCTGTATATACTATATATATTTGCATTGTAATAACTCCTTTATTAATATCTGGGGAAATTAAATCAGCATGAGATCTGTTTAAAAAAAGGGAGTAAGATTTCTTCCTTCAAGGGTCTTTCATCACTATTTTAACAGCTAGAGATACTATGCAAGATGTGGATAGTATGTGTGGGAACAAAGGATATTTCATCTCTTACTTAAATCTTCTCAGCTTTGGTAACTGCAAAACTGAACAGGAGCTTTGTAGCTGTATTGTTTGATGATATTTCCATAACATTTGTGGCTGTCCAACCTTATAACATGAAAGTCAGGAAATCTTACTGAATGCCTTGTTCACTTTCAAGAGCCTACATTTTAGTTCTGCAAGAGCCCTGTGACATTTCGATCTTTAAGCGTCCTTGTCCTTAAACTGGGTCAGAAAGAGAGGAACAGGAAAGGAACCTAAAGGGTGACTGTAATTTAAAGATTTCCCTGGAGAAGTTGAGCAAGATACTCTTTGGTCTGCCAGAAGCTGAAATCAACAAATGACAGTTTTAACACGTTGGGCATGATTTCATTCCATCATCATCAGCCAGATGGAAAACATGCTGGCTGGCTTTGAGTGACCAGTGACAGGACCAAAGGACACTGTGGTCACAGTACAGTTAGCTGGCACAACAAGGGTGCCTTACATAACTAGCCATGCTACTAGTGTAGTGCATTAATTTGTGAAGAATTAATATTGGTATTAATTATGATATTTTTAATTAATTTTTTTAATGTCTGGCTTTTCTAGAATGCTGGTTTTACTATTGTATATTAGGTTTGCTCTTTTTATTACTGTATTTTAGAGTCACATTCTGTTGTGTAACTATCCAGATGGGTGGAACTACAGGCAGAGTTAATTGGCTTTTAATGCATAAAGAAAAGATTACCAGAGAAATTACTGAATTTATGAAGTGTTTCTCAATTATTAAATATTGAAGGAAAGAAGGCAATCATATGTTAAAAATTATTGTCGTCTTTGTACTTTTACATTTTTGTGAAGAAGATGATTTGTTTTCTGATGGGATTTCAGAGATTCTTGTAATTGTATTGTGGTCTTTCCAGCTGCCCTAATACCAAGCTCCTTTGCATTTTCCTCATTCCATAGGTGCTCTAGGGAATACTCTGTTTAACAGCAAGCATGTGGCTCCCTGGCTGTACTGTGGAAAGAAGCATGCATTATGATTTGTTTTGTGAAGTCCATGCATTTGATGGTGTAAAGAGGTCGAGGTGTTCTCCACGATGCCTTTACAGTGAGATGCCCGTGACCTGATATGTCCTGGAAGAGAGAAAGAGGTTATTAACTATTTATGAGCTCTCTGTATATATGCAGCAAGAGATGACAAGCAGTCACCACATTATTAAAGCAGTCCCAGCTGATCATTCAAGCCTTTTATTTGTACATAAAAGTAAGACTGGAACATTTGTAGTTATCCTTTCCTAGACATCCTCTTCAGGTCTCTCTTTTCTGGGAGACACAAGCAGTGTGGGTTTTGGCCCTTGACTTAGACCTGTGATATTTCTGGCCAGTTTATCTCACCTTTTCTTGTGGTGCTGTTTGAAAGCTGGTTCAGTCATTTTTACTACTGCTGTTTGTTTGCTTAACTAATCCTTTAATCCTATTCATAGCTTCTGTTAGAGGGTGAGGTTCTCATAATCCTTTTGGGCAAACCTGTTTTCCTTTTATTGGCTTGGCTGGTGTTCATTCAGGAGTGGTTACTAGCCATAAATATGTGGCAATTTTAAAGCTAAATACAGAGGCAATAATTGGAGAACTTTTGACTTTGAATTTTACTTTTCTGGTAGTAAGTATGAGCTCAAGAAATTGTGCTGCATGGCTTTGTTGTACCTGATCTCATTAACTGCACATATACATCTCCAGTTAAAGGAGGGTAGCATATACCTTCTCATGAGAGCTTGGAAATCTCTTTGCAGACAGAAAGCAAAATATTAGAAAATTTTAGAAGAGGCCATGTTTACATATCACATTGCTACTTTGCTGGCAGTAGATCCAAATTAAGTAAAAGTTCCCAGCTTCTTAGAAAATATAATATTTTCTCGAAGAGTGGCTGAATTAAGAATCTGAAGCTTTGCCTCCCTGCCAGACAAGCAGGAGGCCCTGAACAGTGTCATTTTCTGCCAAGAGGGAGAAAGTGGAGCTGACAGGAGCTCTCCTGACAGAGACCTGCTGACCACCAGGACATGGACTGCTGGTCTCTCTAAATGTGGTATTTCTTTTCCAGGGAATGCATTGTGAATTTCAAGCTTTGCTCTTTTTCCTGTTTCTAGCATGCAGGCTGTTGGCAGTGTTATATTTATTGCAATTTTGTTGTCTTGGCAAAGAATTCAAAAGTGTTTGCATGCCTCAGTGGTCCAGTGATAGACTAATGATCTGTAGCAACAGTAAATGTTTTTTTTCCTGCACTGCAATCATGTTTCATAGGTGCCATGCTGGAAAATGAGATCGATGTTTGAATCCACTCTGGTAGTTTAGTTGTGGATATGCTGCTCTCAAGGGAGGCAGCTCATGAGTACAGTGGATAGAGCCCAGGGACAGCCTGGCAGTTTTAGCATCACCATTTTCCCAATGGAGTTTTTCTTTTGCCTGGAGAAATATCTTGAGCCATAACTGTGATTGTGGATTGCACAGGCTTTGAGTGCCTGTGTGTGCCCCAAATTAAGGACAGCTCATCTTCAGATGATCTGATAAAATGATGTTACAATAGCACTGCACAAGTTGCAAGCTTTTGGACTACTGATGGTCTGCAGATGCTCAATCAGCACAGAAAACTGAGGTCCTTCAGCTGAATACACCTTGCAATCAGTTTGAGTTTTCTGGATAGCATTATAGGAGGAAAAGCCCCAGACAAGCCAGGAAAATCTGTCTTGCCAAAAGCTGTACATGTGCAGAAACACTTCATGCACGTCTGGCACAGTGCATTCCCTGCCTGTAAAACTTCTCTTACTAGAATGAACAGCTGGTTAATGGAGACATGTGTTTTTCCAACTGAACTTTAATGCCAATTAAAACCAGCACTTGTTTATTAAGAACAAAACTGCTACTTTTTATAGACAATTTTTTGTCAGTCTATGGCATCAGAAGCCTTGATGAAATATAGCAAATGTGTAAAGCTGGCAAGTTATGAAAATTAAATAATGAAACATACTTTTGAAAAGCTGTGAAGGATTATAATTTCAAAATTATCTAAAGTGCTTGATTTTTAACCTACTTTTTTTCTAATATATTGCAATTTTTAAGGATGGTCTCCCTTTTAACAAGATCTGATAACCTAGTGAATGTTGACATAGCTATGTAAAAATATTCCTCCTCAGAACATAAAAATCTTTCATAATACATTATGTTCAGCTAGTAATTTTAAAAAAATTGTTTAATATAATGCTTTATGAGACTTTTAGTTTAAAAACTTAGGGCAATTTGACCAAAAAGCCCCGCCCCCAAATGTGGAACCATCTAGGTGCATTACTCCTGGCATAGAATAGAGTCTAAACCACTGATACATTACAAATTACTTCACACCAAAGTCTGCCTTGGCTGGCCAAAAGCAGGAATTATTTCAATTCCCTTATCCGGAATGAAATCCCTGGGCAACAAAAAAAACCCCACCAGACCAAGGAACCAAGGCTGATTTTTTCAAAATTGAGTAAAATCTCCTTTTTTTCACTCCTGTCTCATAGATCAAAGGGACCAATTGAGTGCATATCTGTGCAAATTTTTTGAGTTGTTGAGTTGTATTTTGAAACTACCGAAAAATGTACCCCAACAAAACTTCCCATTTTTGGGGAAGGAGTAATTTTTGTCCTTTGAGTTTACTCAATCTGAGTGCTTTGTGAGAAGGCATGTATGTATGACACAGAGGAGACCTGAAGGTTTGTGGGATTTGATTTCTGTCATCCTCAGGTAATGCTGAGGGGAGATCAGGTACGGTGGTATGAATTTTGTTGTTAACCTTCTAAGCTTGTGTCAATATTAATTTACCCAGATTAAACATATGATTGACTTCATCAGTGGGCAAAACCAGATCACATTCCAGGCTAGCCCTATTTTATAACTGCTGCAGGTCTGGCATTGCATGTGATGCATGTATGCACAGTATGGGGCATGCTATGTAAGCAGAGATCTAAACACAGTCTACAGACACCTAGATACCAGGGTGTGTGTGAGAAAAACTGCTTAAATATGGACACAATGACAAACACATCTGCAGGGAAGCACAGAATTCATTGTGAGGAAGTGTCACTGCGATACCATCTACATATATTAATTGCTAGGTAATATTTTTACATTATGCAGATAACTAAACAAAATACAAACATGCTGTAGCCTTTTAACAAGGAGCTAAAGGCCTAGAACACCTCATAAAAAATTCTGACAAACACTGTTTAAAGGCGATTATGCCTCTATGCTATCATTTTTAAGATCCTTTGTATTATTAGGAAAATTTCAAAGGAACAGTAGCCTTTGTTCTCTGATGTCTACTTTTCAGGAGCCTGCATATAGCTTTCCACATGGCCAATCCAAAATGCATGAGAACTGTGATTATTCAGATAAGCTGTTACATATGCTGGCTTTCAAAACTGTGAGTGATAAGCTATTTGATTTTTCTGTATTTTCATTTTTCTTTTCAGCATTCTCCTCTGATACACTAATCTTCGCTACACTTATGTTATATCCCAACCACAGACATTTTATGTTCTAGCAGGCACAGCTCCTCTGGCACTAGGCAGCATTTCCACCAGTTTAAGCTTCTGGATGCCTCTCAAATCTCACTTGAACAACATATGGAAATCATACTACTACTAGTTATATTTTTTGTACAGAAAAAGTTATATGATTTTGTAAAGAAAATGTGTTCTGTTTGAATCTTGGGGTGAGGGGAGATAAGGAAAACAATATAATAAACAGGACACTTCTGAAAAAACCCATATAATCTAAGATCTCCTATTCTAATTCAGCAACTATTTTTTTTACATGCAGCAAATCCTTTTATTGGTTATTTCTTGTTCTTTAAAGACTTCACTACAGGGTTGCATGGGTCGATAGGAATGCCTTCTCCAAAATCCATTAACATGGCTCTTGACTGAATGCAGTCCAGGCATGTTAATCACCATTATTCTTCAAGAATGTCAGACCTCTCAAGTTTTCTATATGTGAATTTCATGTCCTTATTTACACACAGAACAGAGTACCTTGCTGGAAATCATGGTACAGTATTAGCTTAAAAATGTGCTATAGAAAATATGATCAAGATAAAGAAATTTCTTTAATGTTGGGAAATACTTAAAAACTGAAATTAAAATTATAGTATCATCTGTGCGATTCTTATCTAGATGATAGTACAGTTCAATAAAATTTCATTTATATGTCTCTTCTTTTACTCCAACACATGTATATTAAAGAGAAACCATTTTGATGTGATTGCATCAGGAGAAAAGGTATAGCATGATTGATGCCAGTGGGGTTTGACAAATAGCAACTCTACAGAAATTATACAAAAATTTCCTTCCATATTTCCTCTCAACTGTTCTGCCACTTTGATGAAATGGTAATCTTTCTAATCCATTTCTCCAGCTAGAAAAGCTGTTTCAGAAACATACCCTTCCCTGCAGTTATTACAACGATGGAACATTTATTTTCCAGCAAATGAGGCATCACACTCTCTGATAATTCTCCTAAAAAAAAAAATCTTTGGAATAACTGCCTTCTATTGTGCATATCAATGATCAATTAAAATGTGAAAAAAACATTGTCTATTCTGCACAAGGCAGAATACTGAGTATTGTTCAGTGATCAATATCCAGTGCAGAAAGATGTTAAATCTTTTGTGGACAAATTTCTGCCTTGTGCTGAGAGGTGGTTGGACACCCCACTCACGCCCTAAACCAGCACGGCTGGAGAATGTGGAGTTGTGAATTATTGTTCTCACGTACAAGAGCCCTGGTCAATTTTGCCTTGAAAAATATGTCTGTAATGCACTAAATGATTATGGCTTTTGGCCCTGTGTGTTCCTGTGTTAGGGAAGAGTGAGAAACACAGCTGTAAAAAAATGTGCTACCAAAAAACCAATCAGCCAACCAAAGAAACCCTTCCAGAAATGCCACTGCAAAAATCACCAGTAGGCTTTATACATTCCCTGCTTAACTATTTTCTTTGTTTTACAAAAAGGTAAATCACAAGGACTAAATCCACATAGGAGCTCTAAACCCACCATACTACTTTAATTATAATATTTTTTGTTCACTCACTTATATTTTTGTTTACTCAGCTTAAAAGCATGCAGGTGAAACTAAAGGTTTTCACAAGAGAGTTAATTTTAATGTTAGGGTGTTTTATGTATGAAAACAGTGATTTTTATAAAATGGCCTAAGGGTAATGTGAGAAAATATTTGCTGAGTGATAGGGGTTGTTTGTCTGTCTTCAGTCCCATTTTATGTATACACACATACATACATATGTGCATGCCTGCTACATGCAAATGCATTCATGTATAGAGCAGGTACTGTTTGTTTGACCAATTTCTTTACTGCTTTGCTTAGAATATTCTGTTCTTTGTGCCCTCTGCAAGTAGCTTCAGAAATGTTTTTGTGGCATTGTGTAACTAAAACCTCACTGAATTACTGTTCTGTCCAAGAGAAGTTTTCAAACACAATTGAATATTAACTTGAAAATGCAATTTTTGAGTATTGATGATTCTTAAAAGTCTTTGTTGTGGATTCTCTTCCTTCCTAGGTCTGATCTTTAAAAATAAATTTCAATTATATGGACCATTACAAAGCCATAATTACATAATGAGAAAATTTAGGTTATTCATTTTTTTAACATTTACTGCTGTCTTTTATTAAGCTAAAGCAAAATAGGAAATTCTTGGCTTTTTTCTTTAGCTGAAGCAATAGGTGACATGATGTTGTTTGTATTTTGTGCACTTGCAGATTGCTGTTTGAACACTCATGCACCTCTTCAACCACTACATTAGGAACCACCTCGCATTTCATTCTTGCACATATGTAAAGTTTTTACAGAATTTGAAAGAATGTACCATGGATGGAAACAACACACATTCCTGAAGAAGTGTTTTATGCAACAAAACTTGCTCCACTCAAGCATTTCCCAGGTAAAGAATCTATTTTTTTTTTTTTTTTTGCTAAATGTTACTTGTTTGCTTAAATGTTATGGAGTAAGTGACTTATGAAAAGCTTGCAGCATCAAAAATGCTTTCTGCCAGAGTCATTTGTGAGAGGGGAACAATACCTAAAATAGTAAGCTGCTTGGAATCAAACCTACCTGATAATGCCATGAATATGTGAATATTTGTTTCTTACGTAGTAGAAAAAAAACCTTAACACAATGATCTCAAATCCAAATAGTTACCATAGTAACTCATGTTATGGTATATTATTTATGGACATATTGCAACATACTATTCATAATGTGTTACTTTTCTCAGACCTTATATCTCTGGTTGCTCATGTAACATTTGCACAGATGAGTGAAAATGCCAGATCTTTTCACTTGCAGCAAGCTAACATTTCTCTATACTATCAAAAAGTGCAGAATGATGTATTTTTGAAACCACTAGAAAAGAATCATAGGTTTTCTTAATTATATTTAGATAATCAATATAATACAGCAAAGCAGTGCTTCTAATTTCTTTTTTTATCACTGCTGTGTTTTATGGACTGAAGGGCAGGAGGGGTAACACTGCAGCCACAATAAATAGTACATTCCTGATCCGCTGGTGGAAGCAAATGACACTTCATTAAAAACTCAATTAAAACTGCTGAAAAGAAAGCAAACGAAACTATCACATAACTGCCTCTACTGTAGTTTTTAATAAATGCTTTTTTATAGTGTTACTTATGATGTGAACATATAATTTGTAAAAGGTAGACTAATTTGTTAAGATCATGTTAATGAAATTTCAAACTAAATTTATTGTTCAAGGACTATCTTGAGACATGTCTTTACTAAAATAAGTACCTATGCTCTTGGTAACAGTAACGTTCTGTTCCTTCTGCTTACATTTTGAGACACAAAAACCAGCTGGATACTCTACTGCTAAGGAATAGTAAAGAAATTTGGTCACCTGGCCTTGCCATTCCCAGCCAGGGGCCAGAGTAGGTGCTGTATCTCTCTCTGCTCTCTTCCTTTTTACACAAATACTGTCTTTAAAAAATTAAGCTAGATATTGCTATGACTGTCTGCAAAAGAATGCCATTGAATCAAAAGGAACAGTGTAGGAATCTGCACATCCAGGTCACTCTGAAATGCTTTGTCTTTGAAGCTGATCTCATATGTGCACCAAATTGAATATTTGTATATAAACATTTAGACACTTGAGTTGATTAAGTTTACTTAACACCAAGAATTTTAAAGTGTTATCTAATTTCCGTGTTACACAGGGCAAGTTTTTCAAATGAGGTGTTCCTGTCAGCAAGTGCCACTCCTTCCCAGACAGGAGCTTAGCTATCACTTGGTGTTTCCTTTTCTGCTTGTCATTTTCATCATTTGTCACCTGTAACTATTTTGAACACAATTTATGTCACTTAAACATGAAGTGTGTGACACCTAAATGCCACAAATCATGCATATGCATCATTGCTAGCACAAATTTACATCTGTAATTATCTATACTCACAAACTGTCATTTTTACGAGGCCTTGTTGGAGACTGGTTGAAGAACATGACATACTTCACCCCTCCTCTATATGTAAATTATGTTCTGTTACATAATTTTTCTTCTGTTTGAAAAGTTATTAAAATGATTTAAAATAAAAATTAGTTAACAATTGACGTGGATGAAAGAGAAATATTCTGTGTGAAGAGCAATTTTCAGCTCCTCTTTGCCCTGCATTTTGTTTCAACTGTGAATGGACTTTTCTGAAAAGATATTAATATTTTGTTGAGAACAGGCCTGTATCATTATTACTCTGACCATGCAATTATCCCATTAATGAGCAACACAAAGGGTGTTTCTGCATATAGATTTTTTTTTTCCCAACCAACATTTACATGGATTCTGGTACATCCTGTTGATAAATATTATTGTAATTCCTGGTTTGCATTGGAAAAGAAAGCAAGAATCACTAGCAATAATCACTCTTTATAAAGTGTCCAAATCTTGTGGTTGTGGTTGTACACATCTGAGATTTTCCCTGCTATGGTTATTTTTTGTAGGAAGAATAAGTAAGATCACTCAGAGGTAGAGAGGCATTTTTGCCCATTCACTGTCTGATTATTGCTGCAGCTTCTCTGCTACAAATTGATAATTTCTAAGAGGGAGGGGGAAAAATTTCATCATGTGTAATCCATGATTCTTTTGTTAAATTGTCACTATGTAATAATTCAGTTGTAAAATATTTGTGAGTAGTCTCCTCACAATGGCAACATTTTTTTCAATTGAAAATGCTGATGTTTAAATAAATCCAGTTTGGATGTTGTTTATACCATTGGAACTGTGATCTGAGAGCTCATGCACATGTCACAGGATTTTAGTCCAAGTATTTTGAAACATTCTCAACTAGGATCCTTGAAGTGAAATTTTTGTATTGCCTCTCTGCTGTTTTTATCATTACTTTTTAATGCTTGCTCTTCCTCCTCCAACTCCAGACTTTGAAGGAGTGTGTCTCTGGAGCCAGCTGATAGAGTTCATGGTGATTTTGAGGATGGGAGTATCTGCGTTTATTTGGAATATGTAGCTGGAAATGAAGACTCTTAACAGCCATTTTAGAGCTGTTGTTTGAGAGCTGGCTGCTGCCAGCTGCTGTGGTTTTCTCATGTGCTGATGGGTGCTACTTATTTTAAACACCACTAATTTCTAAATGATAAGAACAAGAAGAAAGAATTGGTGAGGGTAAACATCACTGCTTTCTTTGAAATTTTGTATTAATAGAATATTAAATGTTAAGGAAGGAAAGGCTAAGGGAAGGATTAAAAGGGGAAAAAAAGGAACAAGTAAAACTAATTGAGTTGAAAGGAAATTTAATCACTCACTGCCTTATAATATCAGTGCTTCGCATAGTCCAAAAAGACAAAATAGAAAATGAAGCACTGAGTTTACAGTTGCACAAATGGAAATGCAGACCATAAAAAAGTCAGAAATTAAAACAATATTTTGGCATCTCTAAAACAATATAGGCATCTCTTTCCAGCTGACTTCTGACACCCGATGCTTGCCTGTGCATTCCCAAATTAGCCATCTGCCAAGACCTGTTTCTAAAGCTGGGTAATTTGTGTGGGACTTGTGCTTTTAGACATCGATATTGACACATTTTGAGAGGTAGTGTTTGGTTGGGTTTTTTATTGGTATAATAATTCTGCTTCTTTCAGTGACCAATGTTTCAGTCTGCATACAAAATTGCTGAGCTTCACTGACAGGAATGCTTTTCTTCCTCACCACAAGAGGAGTTCTAGTCCAGTGTGAAATTGGAGAAGCCTTAGCAGAGTTTGTAGAGATCTTCCAGGTGAGTCTTTGAAACTGTCATTTTGTTGTGTTAAAAGAGCTCGAGTGCAAAAAAAAAAAAAAATCTGCAGAAAATGTATAAGAAAGCACATTAATTCTTAAATGAGACTTTATAGAAATGCTTAGCAGCTGGTGAAAAAGGTTCTTTCTTTTATTAGAAACACATAAGGTTGGCATTCCCACTACTGCCAGAAAAGGTTATGCTGATATGAAGCAAAAAGAAGGAAGGAAAGAAGATTAACAAGTTTCCCAGCTTTCCATTTCTATGTAATAATATGACTTGAAGAAAAAAAAAAACAAAACTAATATTCATTATATAAAGGGAAATACCTTTTGCATTTTGGTTCATCTAGTTGCAGAACAGATTGGAAGACTTTTGCTCTTGTGAGGGAATTTATTGTTGTATTTTGGAAAAATTGATCTGTTCATTGAAGTCAAGTAGCTGAATGCTGGTTTGGGAGAGCAGGACAAAACAAACTAACCAAAACCCCAGACCTTGAAGGTTCAAGGTTTAACTTCCATTTTAATAATTTGTTTGGTTCTGCGTTTGTGGTCATCCTGACCAATTTGGTACATAAACAGCAGTAGAGCATCATTGACCTCAACTTTCCCATCTATGAATCTGCTACAAAATCAAAAATTTGGAATTGCAACAGGAAAACATGCCAGGAAAAATTATGCCTTTTTAATTCTAAGTATGCAGATATCAGATTAATTTAATTTTTAATTTCTTCTTTTCTTTCCACTTTCCTTGTGGCACAACTGATGAAAGCCAAAGTGTAGGTTTTTACCTCAAATTAATTCCCTGATCTTAATAGGTTATCTACCCTAATCTGATTTTTGTGATATATCTAGTTATACCATTATAAAAATAATGGAGAGCATTTTTACAGTGCTGCTTCCTATGGTGTGGAAAACAGCTCCTTTTTTGATTTGTAACTAAATGAACAAAATGCAATACAGATAAAGCTATGTGTATCTCATATAGGCTCATTTTCCTCTGAGTTAATCAATCTCATTAGCCTTGTCACACACAGTTACTTATGTCAGTTGATTACAAACCACCACAAACATAAAGATTGGAAACAGTACCACTATTCTTGGGGCTAAATTATATTTACAGAGGAAACTCCTTTGTTTTCCCTTTGTTTCCCCCCACACAAAGATGTCCAGCCTTGCAGCCTGGGCACCCTAAATGTGCTGTCCTGCAAGGGCTTAGGGAGAGAGAGGAAGATAAGGAGGAGCCATAAGCCTGACTGGCTTTATTCCAGGGAGGCTGTGATCAGTAGTGGAGTGAAAGGAGGGGCATCCTTCCTTCAGGGTTGTCAGGCTCTGTCTGTGCTTCAGATCAGGTAGGGTAATGCCCACTCCTGCCTAGTGTTATGTGGTCTCAGGACTCATAACTGAACCCTTAAGGTTTAATTTTATCTACATATGCTATGAAGACAACTTACTTGAATTGCTACCACTACTTTAATTTTGCTGCAGACCAGTTTTTTAGTTGAAGCTACCTTCCAACTCTGTTATCAGTTGTTTTGTAGTTAGATTTGGGCCCAGACAGTTCAAATAGCAATGCCTTCACTTAGTCACTTAGATCCAATTTAGCTACCTAGAGAAGTGACTATTAACATTAATCACTTAACTAATCAGCACCTTTTCAGAATGGCTGAGTACGGATGGGAGGTGGAATCTTCCTTCCCGAAGGGAGATAAGTTAGAATTTTTTGGCCAGGCAGATAAAATCCAAATGTTACATTGTCTTCATTGGGTGCTATGCTAAACGAAATGGGAGATGAAATTCTGTGACCTTTTAAAAACGGGCAATTACAGTTGGTGAGAAATTAGCATACAAGAAATCTGTGTAGAATTGCATAACTGAAGTTGTATGAATGATTTAACATTGATACTACCATTGCCTTGCACATCCATTTAGCACAGATTAAATTTACTGTAGATCTGAAATGTTTTTCACAAATCTGCATGTTAATCAGAATGTTTTTTTATATGATACCTTTAGTAGCTAAAATGAAGTGTCAGGTTACATAAAGCAATAAAATATTTATTCTGAGCTGTTGATGACATGTATTAGAAGCCAACCCCAGGAAGAACTGACTTCTGTCTCATCTACTTTAATGTAAGTCTGAAATAAGCCATTTAAAGGTAAGGGATATGTTAATAGAGTTAAGTCAGTGTAAAATTGGCATGAAAAGAGGATGAAGATGTAATATGGAGTCATTGGTTCAGAACAAAATACAGACCTATTAAATGTAAAAATTCTCATGACTGATGCTTGGCATCTACTTCCAGATGCAAGTTGTTCTTTGATCCTTTTTAAACCAACCATTGGGACATCCTTGTATTTTGTGTATCTTGAATATGCGTGTCAGGAAACTGAAAATATTTATGTGCTAGAAATTCAAAAGAGCTTTTTTTGGGAGTTATCCCAGGGGTTTTGAAAGGTTGTTTAAACTTATCATGGTGTTCCTAGTATGGATAAGGATGTTTCCTTAGTCAACTATGCTTGGTAACTTGATATGATTGTGCTCTATTGTCATCTGCATCACATGGCATGGAAAAGTGTTGAATATTTCAAGTTGTGCTGAATGGATCTATAAAGTCATTAAATTGTTAAATGCATCTCAATATAGCGTGACATGAATTATTAGAATTTTATTGCAAGAAAGCACAAACTCCTGCATATCCAACTGCATCATCAGTGCTGTTTGATCCTGGCTATTTTGAAATTACTGTAGATAAATATCTGGTGAAGTCACAGAAGTAAAACCCCCATTGCAAGGCACTGCCTTCCTGCAGGCCTCTCCTGCTGCAGAGGAGTCCCATGCACCTCTTCTGCACGTGTGCCTGGCTGTAGGCTGTCCTCACCTCTGGCTGCTGACCTGAGGGTTACAGGGAGGCTGTGACTGTGTACGTGTCTCCTGTAGCCCTGCAGGAAGGCTGCAGGTGGAATCCACTTCTACACTTCACCTTCAAATGGCTCTTGTGGCTTCCCTGGAAGAGCAACCCAAATTGAGATCTTAATATAGCACCTATGTGCAGTTGTTGAGAGGGGAGGGCTATATATCCAGGCTTCTGTTTGACATTTCTATTGCCTGATGCAAAATGTACTGGTTGCTGTAATCGGATGATAAGTGGAGAAGATAGAAAGTGGTCTGGCTTGACTGCTACAAAACACTTCATGATTATGTTGCCTAGCTCACCTCTTTGTTTTCTGTATCACTGCATCATGGTTACGATTCTAATTAGTTTATTTTAATCACGATCAATACACCAAGGAGAAGCATCAGACAGCTAATATGATTTATTACATATTCCAAGAGCATTTGTCTCAGATTTGGCATTTCTGCTATCTGTCTCCAGAATGCCCCTGCCTGCTTGACAGCAGCCTGTCAGTGCTGCTATGATTGCTCTGTGCAGTGACTTTAACTGCCAGCTTTTCCTGCAGCCTTGGAGAGTGATCGATCAGCACTACAATCACAGCTACACAGAATATTTTAACACTTGCCTATGGCTCTGTCAATTATGAAAAGATGGAGTATCAATGCACATTGCAATCTGGTGCTGTACCACTTAAGCATCAAACAGAAGACAAGAAGTAAACAGTGGTGACCATCTTTATGAATAGCTTTCTCTTTTAAAGCTTTTTTTCTTATAACTGATGTTTTACACATAGCTCTGGAGGATGATCAAGAGCTGTCTTTATAACATTAAGGATTCCTGAAGGTACTGTTAGTACTGAAGTAGTGGTAAAGAAATGCAGTAGCGCTAAAGATTTTCATAACTCTTTCAAACCTGTGAAGGCAAAGATAAGGTGAGGTGGTGGTTTATTATTATTAATGAATATAGGAGTAAGGGGAGATATTAAGGTTTCCTTCAAAACATACAATATTTCACAGCTGATTTTCAAGGCATCTTATTTTCCTGAACCTCTAGTATATGTGACTTGACCCTGGTTTTATTGATTAAACTTTTATTCTTCCCCAATGAATAATTTAAATTATGAGCTGTAGTCTGGCATGATTAGCAGGAGAGTACCAGAGATTTTAAAGTAATACACTGTATCACCGTATGCTTCGCCTACTGCCTTGGATTCCTTCTGCATCGAGGCACTCTGGGCTGAAAACTTTATATGCAACTTTGTAACTTGATTACCAATTCTCTTCGGTGAGACACCTAATAACAGAGTTTTACTCTGACGCAGAGGAGGTTTGTTAGGGAGCTGGTTTTGGTTCCCCTATTCTCCAGTCAGTCTCCAGCCTCGCTGGAGTTTCTGATTTGCACCATAGTTCAGCTGACCTAGCACAGGTGTATCAGCTGTGCTGCAGTAAAGCATCCCTGTGACCTCTACTTTTCCCTGAATGCAGCACATGCCAGTCCTGTTGGATGGGCAGGGGGAGAAGGGCATGTCCCCCTGTTTGCCCCAAACACTACTGCAGTAAGCTGTGCTATATCACAAGGAATCTTTATATAGGGGTGTGTAGGAAAACTCAATAACATGTAAATCTGCAACTTCATAAAACCATGCAGCACAAAAGGCCAAGGTTTGCACTGTGAACAGTTATTTTAATGTTGCACATAAGGTCATTATACTCTCACTAAGATTTTTTTATCCTCAGGTGCTCTTGGAGGTCCCACTGATATACCCCAGCATTAGTTTGTGAGTCCTGAAAACAAGTGTAGTTAGTTCAATGTAGTGACTGCATGACTATGTTACATATGAGACAGAAAGATATGTGCAGGTGGCACTGGAAAACAAAACCCAGGAAAAGGGCCAAAATTAATTATACCAGTTCCCCAGAAAACAGGTATTTTTAAATTACTACGGTGTATTAGCTGGCTCATAATCCCCATGGTGAAGTTGTACACAGGAAATTGCCTGTTGCAGTTGCCAGGCTGCAGGGTCTGTTATACCCCTGCACCAAAGTGCCCAGAGCCTCAATCCAAATGCTGTTGTCAAAACATTCCGTGGAGTCCTGAAAGCAGCCAGGACTGTGCTTACAGCCTCTTTCCATGTCCCCTTTTATAATGGGCCTTGATGTGGCAAGGATGATCCTCTTTGCTCTCCTCAGGACAGGGAGATCCCTACATGGTGCTCCTGTGCTGTGGAACAGAAAGCGGTGCTGCCATGAGTGACATTGGAATGGAGCACATTCCTGGAGGTCTGGCATGTGTGCACAAGGACAAGGGCCATGGAGCAAGGCAAGGACAGGGCACAGCCTGCTGCCTCAGGCATGCTTAGTTTCCCAGCCACAAGCAGGAGAAATAATTTCTTGGGACCTAATGTTAGTAGAGGGAGCAGTGCCATAGCTTTTTCCTTTTTATTTTTTTTTTTTTTATTTTAAATGATGACTGCATTGGAGTTGGTTATTTACATATATATTACAGTCTCTGCCCTATTACAAATTCAGTATTTCTTAAACAGTTTATAGAATATGTCCTTTAGAAAAACTTTTGAATTTTTTTATTAGGCTTTTTTTTAGCAAAATAGAAATATATATTTAATAAAAGTATACATTTAATGAAAATATAGTACATTTTTCCTGCAAGCTTAATGTACAGACATATTTCAACCATAGAACTTGGCAGTTTCCATATGGATTCAATTTTAACTCAGTCTTAAATGGCAACTTGTTAAATATTTTTAGGCATTTTTAGAACTTGTTGTTTTGAAATAAAATCTGCCATAGCAGCAAACCAATTTCAAAGAACAATTATGAGGGTGATCCAAATCTTAAAATTTTAGAATCGATCTGAAGATGGCATCAGACAATATGCTTCAGTAAAGTCTTTCCCGAGATGAAAAGTTTTAAAGAGAAATTGCACCACACAAAAGTTAAGATAGGACAATTCTACCTCTGTACATCTAAAATTTTGGAGTCTAGAAAAACCAAAAGAATGGCATGTTCATGTCTGCTCACCTTTGTATCACCTACAGGATCACAGTATTCTGCTTGCAGGGTTGTTACTTTAGAACAGATTTCAGAGATTGACATGCATCCATATTTTCATCAAATTGTTGGTCTAATCAATTGTGAACTCAGATGCTTTTATATTTATTCATTATTTTTATTCATTGAATTTTTCTTCATTGATATCCTTGCCAGGTATTCTAGTGTGTGTATTGGGGAAGAGGATCATGCTGTAAGTGGGTCACAATCCCAGCTGATGCTGGGCATTAAAAGTGCAGCACTGAGGAGATGCAAGGTTGTGGTTTTCCAGAAGTGTTCTTGTGGCCACACTCTTGCTGCTGATCCTTCAAAAAATGTTTATCAGTACCTGTCAGCTCAGCCTTTTTACAAGTTGCTGTTTGCAGGACTAAGGTCTTATCTTCAATCTTGTCTGATGTCTCAGGTTTTGTGGTTTAAAACTTTCTGACAACCATTATCCTTCAGTAATTTTCATAGAAGAGTCTCCATCCTAAATTTCAGAGCAGGACAATCCTACATCTCAGTTGTGCTAGATGTTTTACACAGCTATGAACTTGTAACAATACACATTTTAATGTATCTTCCAACACCTTGGCAGACCTCTAGGACAATTTATTAACCATCTTGGGAAATAACAGGAGACCTTCTTTCTTTTGGAGCCTGGGGGCTGTGAATTAATGCTCATTTTTTCCAATGATCTGCAGTCACTGAGAAAATACTTAATGAATAGAAAATAAAATACCATCCAAAGATAAAAATGTGATTTATGCATTGAATTTGAACCTGTGATATTGGTTGTTATGGATATATAGATTTTTAAAAAAATCTTTTGTGCTGTAATGGGCTGTAAGTGCATTTGTATGTTGAAGCTGTAAAAAAAAAAATTGATCTCTTCTTAAAATGATTTGGTAGTATTTTAATTTATCTTCATCCACTTAGACTGTAGAAAAGACAAATAAAAATTCTGTGTTGCTCTTAATGTGTTTTAGTATTTGAAGCTGAAGAGCCAAATGCAGCTCTCAAATGCAAGATGTTGGAAGATTTTACAAGGAACAACATGGAATTGGACTTAAAATATAACTTCATCTGTAATTAACTCTCTTTTTTTCAATGCATTTGATAATTTGGTTGGGAAACAAAAAATGCTTGGATTAGAGAAATTCAAATTAAGGCAGTTAAATATAAAGGATGAGTGTTAATAACTAAAATTTGCTTTATTTTTAAGGAGAAAATTGTTTCTGGTGCAACGCTTAGATATATTTACGGTAAAGACACCACTTTCTAATTAAAATGCTTGATGTTAAAAACTGAGCAATGCCTGTGGGTTCCCTGTTGTGCCTGGAGACTTGTACCCCTTTCACTGAAGTAAATTTCTGCTGGTGTCATCTGAGCTTAAAAATCCTTCTGCACTTTACACAGTGTTAATTCGCATTAATTTCTCTGCCTTTTTCCTTCATGTTTGTCACTTCCCGCAAGGAACGAGTTTTCATGGATTTCAAGGTAGAAATGACAAATTTGCATTGCTCTGCATCTGAAGTGTAATTTTGTATTGCTGCTATACATTTTATCGAGCCTTTTTTCTGGTATGAATTCCATTTGGAAAAGTTGTGGATAAAATACAAAGTCTGTTTCACCTGAAATTTAATCACCTAAGACTTACTTTTTTTCAATCATCCTCAATTAGTAGATTAAAGGTCTGGAATTAGTTTGGGCATTCTTGCTGGTTTTGTTTTATGGAATACAAGCCTTTTTCTTGCTGTAGTTGCTGTTTTTTTTTTTTTTATTTCCCCTGTAAAATAATAGAAAAGAATAACAGAATAATTCTTATGTGAATAATTATTGTATTTAGATGGAAATGTTCTCTGCCAGAAAGTGTTGTTTAGACAGAATTGAAATATTTCAAGGAAAATTATAAATTTTTAAAGTGTGCTACAGGTTTGATAGAACTTCACCTGTTTTAATTTAAAAGAAAAATTAAAAATCAGACTATCAAGTTGGTTCTGATCATTGCATGTGATTATTAATACTAAAACTATGTCTCTTGGTAGCCCCAGACAAAAGTAAAGCTCACAACTTTCTTGGTAATTAAAGACATCTTATAGGTAAAGAGCTGTGAGGCTCTTTAGTCCAAAAATTCCCTTTGCCCTTGAGTTTATTTGCTTTTATTGCTGGTGAGTCTTTTCATATGGTGAATGGAGGAAAAAAAAAAAAAAACAAACCAAATCCAAGGAGTGGAGTTTTTTCCACGTTCATTAATGAATGAAGTTTCTTGCCCAATTTAGGTGCTTTATATCCTTGAAGATTATTGAGAATTAGCATACTATATTCTTTCTGCTCCTATGTCTGAATATTTTATGTACATATCTGACAGAGAGCATTCACATTGCCCAAACTCAGAACTGGAAACAAAGTACTATGATGGAGTATTTCTTACACTTATGCATACCTTTAGCAGCAAGGAACAATTATATTATCTGTTGACTCTCAGAGGGAAGAAACAGGAATCCATCACCATTTGTAACCTATAGATGCTACTGGTTGAAATGACAGTGGGCTCCATGTAGCAATAAATTATGAAGAACTAGAAATCATAAAGTTTTTAGAATCATGGATTTCTAACATTTTTAAAAGTCTAGCTTTTTAAAATTAAAAAGTCATGATGTACTGTTTTAATAATGCAACTTTTTTTTAACATAATAGGTATGTATAAAAGATATATCAATATTGTACAACTTTTTTGGGGCCATAGGTGTATGGAAAGTGATTATATCAGAAGTGAACCTGATTAAGTGATGTAATACCCATGAAAATAAAGGGTGGGGGAAGGATCTTGATTTATTGTTTCACTGTAACAATTTAATTTCCCAAGCTACTCAAAGGTAGGCAGAGGGCTGGGTTCTATTGTAAATTTCTGCCTATGATAACTTTGCACTTCAATCTGAAAAAGGGATAGATGTTAAGACATTGCTGGGGTGAGTTACTGAAACCCTTGACATTCCCACCTGTCTGCCGTGGCTCCTGCAGGCCCCCAGAACACTGGCATAGTTAGTGAGTGCATAGGAGGCTGCAGATTTTAACTTTCTTGTAGAGCATAATTCCTTTGGGGAAAGACTTTTTTGGAATATTCTTGTGGGAGTTTTCTGGCCAAATCGTTTCAGCAGGCTGCAGGCTTTTACAAAACTGATGATGCCCTTTGGGAATGTAGTTTTCAGCATTGTTTGTATCTTGCCTTGAGAAATAAAGAGGACAAGCATAAGGAGAGGCAGTGGCTTCAGAGCTTTCTTCTGTGACCATTAAACTTTCCTGGAACATTTCAGAAAGATATGGACCCCAGTCACAGAGTATCAGCTTCAAGGACAATTGTGGAAATTTGCTTTATCATCTGAGAGATTAGTTGCTAGGTCTGGTTCCCATGAGCTGTGCATGAGCCTCCTTTCTCTTCTCCCCTGCCTTACTTCCCTTCCTGTAAAATCCAAACAGGAACAGCCAGTTATTTCATATAAGAACAGTAAGGAAAGCTATCTCTCACTCCTTAAATTAAGATTTGTAGTGCTCTAATAAAGGACAAGCAGTCATGTGCTGATATTTAGCATGTATGGAATGTAAGGAATATCATTAGAGAAAAGCAGTGAATATAGCATTGCAGAGTCAAGGATCAGCATCATCAAAATAGGAAACTGTGATGACATTTGTGATTAGTGCACTTGGAATTCATGATAAATTTTTGTGGTACTCTCTATTGTTCTGTCTAAATATTTCTAAAGGGAAGGGATGATAAACTTTAGTATTTTTGATTGTGTACCATAAAAAACAAATGAGGAGGCCTATGGTAGGGATTGTTTTCTTAGCCCATTATGTGAGAAAATATTTACATGTTCAAGAAATCTCAGTAATATAATTCCTTGTTTTCTATGTTGCTTAGATATTGGTGGAGCTTTCTAAATATTAGCATATTTCCTGACACACAGGGCTGAGTATTGTCTTTGGGAGAAAGAAAAGCTCTTGTCTTTTCAACAGGATAAGCAGATTCATGTTTATCCAAATTCAGGATGTAAATGTTTTCTGCAATTAAAGTTCCCTCTTAGTGGATTACCTTTTTAGTTACAAATGCCCACAGGGCATTGTGCCTGAGTGGTATCATGTCTCATATCACTTTTGTGGAGCAAGGAAGATAGACCCACAAACATCTCTGGAGCCAGCCATGACTTGGCCCCGTGGTTTTTGAACCATCTTTAGCTGGTAGATAATCTTGATAGCTGCTGCTAATAATAACTTTGTAGGGTTAATAGTCCTAAAATCTAATCTGAACAGAGTTTTTCCTTTCCACGGTTGCAAGGAAGAAAAATACTTAATGCATTAGTAAATTCAAATGTTTTATTACCTTAAATTGTACCCTCACACTGGGGTAAATCAAATTTCATTACTAGTCAGAAATCTGTGTGGAAGCTGCATGGTGCTATATGAACAAAGTGGTTAGCAATCATTCTTTTTATGGTAAGAGAGGGACACAGATAATTTGTATTCATGTTATCAGGGCCATTTTCAGGGTTTTCCTCAAAGCAGAAGCAACGAGTGTGCCTGCTGCCTGTTGTGTAAAGCTCTAATATGCTTTCTTATGGTCACTTGTTTTGATTGAAGAGGAATTGCTAGAGCTGAGAGGACAAAATGAATGCTGTTACAGGCAGTGTTACAAGCACAGAGAAAAGAACAAAACTTAGTGAGCCCTCAGTAGGTGAGGGCTGCCTATTACTGCTGCACCAGTGCAGTGAGCATCCATGAGAGCCATTTATAAATGTGTGGCTGCGTGGTGGCTCTGATGGCACCCTCTGATGATGAGTTAATTGAACAGTGTCAGCGAGGGCAGTCCTGGCCCTGGGAAAGGACTGACAGGATGATGGCAGCAGTCACTACTTCATTACTTAGAAACAAAATCAGAGATTCTTCATTTTAAAGGCATGAACTGCCAAGTAGTTCAAGAGCAAATGGTTTAATGTGTGGGGGTGGATGAGGTAAGGAGCTTTTATGTGTTAAGAGCTTCACTTAACCCTGTGGCAGCATTCCACTCTTGATCTGTCTGTGGCATCAGAGCAGACAGGCCAGTCCTACTGTTTTAACTTTGGTCTTTGATTCTCACCAGCCAAATCTATTTTAATTGTTTAAATTAAATTAATTTTCCTCAATTAGGGCTGTTTTGCCTGTGACAGTAATTGCCAAGAGATCTCTGTGTCTTTATCTTGACCCACAAGATTTTTCATCTCATTTTCTCCCTGTCCTACTGAGAAGGGGGTGAGGCAGAGAGACTGGGTGTCCATGAGGCAGCTAGAGAAGGTCAACAGATCATCCTATACATTGTAGCTGCCTCAGTCACACCAATTTGGCCCTGATGTCAATGTAAGTAAAAAACTGAGAAAGGACAAACTGCCTGAAATTCAAAGTTTTAAGTGTTTAACCAAGTAAACTGTAAGAAATTTCCAGAAGCAATGTCCCATAATTCCAGTAAATAAATGGAAGGTCAGATTTCAAGACATGCTTCGTCCCCTGCAACAGAGGTATTTTACATATTTTACTACTTATTTCACTGCTTTCATACATGTTAAATTCTCCTGAAAATATGGTTTTAATGGTCTTTGGAGCATCCTCTATGATCTATAGATGGTGAAATAGGAAAGTTCTAGACTGAAAGTTTGAAAAGACTGCTATTACTATCATTTTCAGCAGCAGTGGCTGTCAGTATTCAATCTTGGCTTCCTCCAGCTGGCCAATAATAGTTTAGTTTCTTATCAGCTTTTCCATTTTTGTAACTTATTTGATTTGGATGTATATTTAAGATTACATGTGAATTTTTCCATTTTACCTTGCATTCAAGAAGCCATGCAATTTTTGTTACTTGTCCAGTTTTTAGGGATTTTTCATTGAATTAGACTTTAGGAAATTACAACTCATGTTATGACAAAAGAATGGCATGATTCAAAGAAGTAGCAGCATGAGAGATTTTTAAAAACAGTTTTGACTTTCAAATCTGGTGGTTGTTGGTGGTGATTTTTGCTTGCTGGTTAATTTGTTTATTTAAGATTAGATTTAATTTTAGATTTGAGGCCCAGATCCAAATGATTCCTCCCATAGCAGCCCCAAGATGTTCAGTCTGAAGAGGGTGAAGTATAATAAGAACAAACTTCTAGTGGTATTTTCTTAGGCTGCTTTTCCGTCATCTGCTGCTTACCAGCTTTTACCACAATTTACCCTGTTTAATTTCATTTAATGAGTGGTTTTGGTGAGACTTGGAAGGCAGAAGTTATCTTTTTCTTTAAGAAACTCGTGCACTATTGCTCCCTCTGCTTTCTTTGCCTTTTATAGGAAATTCAAATACTTAATGTCTTTCTAAACCTTTGATTATGTTTAGAGCTCCTTCAGTCTCCTAATAACTTTTCTTAGGTAAAATGACTGGAACAGTGTTTGAAGAAACAAAATCAGTGATGTATGAAAATATATACATATTTTGGTATTAAATTCTGTCTTACTTTTGGGACAATGTAACATTTCTTCTATGATTTCTTTACCTGTTGAGAGAAGCTCTCACTAAGTTGTCCACATTCTTGTGGTGCCTTTGTGATAAGAGAATTCTAACTGGCGTAACAGATTTAAATTTTTCTCCCCATCTGCATTTCTGGACTTGCAGCTTTCACTTCCATTTTCATGGTGTGGTCTTTTCCTGGAAGATGAAGGTTCTATGATATCAAAAAGTTTCTCAAGATTACAGAGATGACATCAAAACATTTTGTAGAACCCAGGTCTGGCAGGAGAGCTGGCCAGATTGCAGGGTTGCTAGCCAGCCTTTCCAGCAGCATTTCCAGGCTAGTGAGTTGCCGTGCAGCTCATCCCAGAATTTCAGGCTGTTTTGATCCTGTGGCCCTCTCCTTTGTGGGACTCGATGTTACCAGTTCCACCCCAGGCTGCCCAGTCTGTCTGTCCCAGCTGGGCTGAGCTGACAGCTCCCTTAGGGACCTGCCCTTTGTGCTGCTGCACAGGAGAGTGGCTGACACTGTGCCACCAGCACCTCACCTCACAGCATGGCCAGCAGCACAACTCCAACACCAGCAGTTCAGTCGTCCTTTCTCACCATCTCCACTGGCAGTGGCTGGCAGGTTTCTTAAAGATACTCTGAAGTAAAAGAAATCAGCCTCTTCAAAGTGATGAACAATTGGGCCTCTGAGAAAAGCAGGTCTTCAGCACCACTGCTGTACACATCTTCAGCTGCTGGGAGGATGGGCCAAGTGGACGTGTTGTCTTTGACTGCATTGGGTCTGGAGTAAAAAACTTTTCAGGAAGTTTAAATCACTGCTTGTGATGCTCTTGGTAGCTTTGTAAGGAAATTTCTATTCTTGGTTAATGAAAACTAGCTTTCTCATGGCGCCAATGATCCTTTCTTTGAAGGTTTCTTGGAAGATTCAGTCTACAAGATCACATGGTTCTGTTTCAAGTTTGTGTTTCATGCCCTGAGAAATATAAATTTTCAGAAACTATTTTACTGGTTGTACTTTACTTGATCATGATATGCCAAACACTTTGTTTCTCTTAATCAACCTTGTAAGTGTTCACTAGGCTCATGTGTAAAACTCTCTCTCATATGTCAATATTGACATGTTATATGTCACATTTAATTCTGTAATTCTAAGGATGATTTGCCCAATTTTTAAAAACTAGAACACAGCACTCATTGCTTCCCAGTCCTCTGAAACAGTGGCAGCTCACTACAGGTGTTGATTGATTCTGAAGTTACTCTGCCTATGTGAGGAGATGATGAAGGAACATCTTGCAGTTTAAAGAATGAAAAAGGGAATTGCACAAAAAATTTTGGAAGGCAAAGAACTGCTGAGACTCTTGAGGCATAATTCACACGATAGGGCTCTCAACAGAATGACAGTGAGGAAAAAGGTTTGCTTAGAGAGAATGCTATGAGTAATATTTGAGAACCTTATGGGAATAAATGAACAGAACCTGAAATACTTGTGGCTAAATATTCTCAGGGGTGTCTTGCCTATTGCAAAGGTATTTTATGTATTTTGTTGTGTAAAAGCCCATGATATTTCTGGAAAACAGCCCCTGGGGGAAGAGAGGTCAGGGGGAGTCATCTACAAAAAAAAAGAGCAAATGGGAGTGTGTGATTTCTCTCTTGCTCAGGCAGGAAAGTATCATAGAAATGCATCAGTCCTCACAGACTTGTGAAAATATCTCCAAAATAGTAAAATATTCCTTAGAGTTATTTGATGCTTATCTTACTTGAATTCTAGAATTGAAGACTTGATGTAGAATTTGTAGTTTTCAAATGACTGGGATGATGTGGAAAGTTATGTACATTTTTGAGGAAAATGCTGGCATTCTTGGTGGCATTTTAATCCCAGGAATGGAGTTATTTACTGAAGTGAATTATTTTTGACCTCCATTCTCTCTGCTTTGATTTTACACTGTCAAATTACAAAATTCAGCATGGTACATCATGCTAGCAGCAGTGGCTAATATAACAATGAAGAAACCTATTGAATATATTTAATTGGAGGCCACTTCAAGGAAACCAGAGAAAATTGCTATACAACTGGTGTTGGCCGCTTCTAAACTAGCTTTAGGTGAATGTGATTAACATCACTGACATATTTTTCGTGATTGATTTTCTAAGGTTGTGAACTAAAAAAATAAAAATAAGAGAAACATTCTACTACATTTCATATTACCTTGAAAATCAGGTCCAAGAGTTTACAAGTCAAATAGTTGTATGACTAGGCCTTATTATCCTCCAAGCATCTCCTATTTTAATTGATTTGACTTTTTGGAGATAAATGTCTTGTGTCACATGTACAGCACAAAGCATAACACAATATAATGCAATTTCATCAAGGATCTTTTGTAATTGCTTATCACACATGGCTGTGCATGATAGATAGAAACAATAAAAAAATAAATGAAAAATATTTGAGCCAAACAATGTTAGCTTCGGAAATGTTGATTTTTTTTTTTCAATATGTCCAGATCTGAACAGTCAGAAAACATCAATCTCTTCAGGAATGCATTAGGAACTGTGGGATAGAATTGATAAAGAGCTTACTTTCCACAGATTTAAAATCAATAGTGGGGACTTTAAGGAAGACAACTGCTGGCTGCTGCATGGGGGTGTAAGGTACACTTCTGAGTGTCTGGAGCAAGGTCATCATATTTATCAAGTCAATTCTTGCTTTTCATTTGGGTGTTTTATTGAGACAGTGTTAGGAGAGCAAAGCATCTTTTTAAATTAGTGAAAATATATTATCTAAAAATTGTATAGTTTAGGAATCAGTAAGTCCTAAAAACTAATTAAAAAAATCATTTACGTATGAGAATTTAAAGTTTTTGTTTCAGAACCAAATTCCAGCTGTACTGCTGGATTGCTGCCTGATACGTGCTTGGATGTGGTTGGACTGTAGTAAGCCTTCATTTGTTCATAAAACTAAAGTCATACAAATATAATTTAAAAATGTGCCTGTTATCCCTTTGTAACCTGGGCTTCCTAGTAGCAGTAGTCCACAAAATCCTGTTGTGTACACATGAACAACCAGCCCCTCACTTTCTGCAGTCTGCAGTAACAGAGACCCTTGAATAAACTGAATTGGTTTTGGTTACTATATTATCATCTCATTTTGTCCCACCTAGTGCTGGGGAACCCTTTCTTTCCCTTTGGACAGAACCAGGAAATGCCTGGGAAAACCTTTAAATGAAGAAACAGATGCTGAAAACTGAAGTGGCTTTTCACACTCCTGTAAAGCTCTGTCCCTTACTCCCTTACCACTGAACCATGCAGGCTGCAAAGCACCTTCAGACATCTCTAGTCCACCACCCTGCACAGAGCAGTCCCAGCTTTGTCCAGACAGGCTTTTGGTACCTGCTGGATGGGAACTGCACTGCCTTTCTAAAATATGTGTTCCCAGAATGTGGCCATCCTCCTTGTGACAGTGTTTTCTTATAAATCAAGATTTCCTGTGCTGTACCTGATGTCTGTTGTCCTTCATCCTACTGATGTGCACTTCAGTTCCTTCTGTGGCCCTTGACAGTGTTGAGGCAATTAATTCTCTTACAATCTCATCCTTTGCTGTCATTTGGCTCAGTTTTGGTTTCTTTCCAGTAGCAATAAGAAAAATGTATTTTGTCTTTAAAAACTCCTACTACCTCCAGTGCTTGAAATGCGTTCTTTGCATTGGCAGATATTTAATATCACAGGTCAAAGTGGCAAAGCACTTGCCAATTCTGACTCCAAGATGCAGGGTAACTTTTAACAAATTTTCAGTGTAACTGACAAACTCCAGACAGTACTCTCTACAGCAGCCTAATATACAGGCCCCTTGTGACTATTTGTAGCAGCACTTTTTTTATAGTTTTGTGGGATTTTTATTTATTTTTATCTTTTTTTACTGGCATTGTAAGATGTCTGGCTCACTATCATGTTAAGGTTTACTTAATGTTGTCTATTCATGGGACATGTTAATTTCTAACTTGGTGATTTTTTTCACTGTGGCTTCCAATTCCTGCAGATATTCTTAGCATTAGTATGTGGTGTTCCTAAATCAGTGACTAAAGGGAAGCCATGCTTACCTGGCCCCATTTCTTGTGCCTTATCTCCTGGGGCATAAGAGCTCAGGGATATAATTGGACATCTGTTTCTGATTTGGATTATAAATACAAGAGAACTTGTCATGTTCTCTCAGGCCTCCAACTTTTCTGTAAGGGTGACTGCAAAGTGATGGGTACTCCACTAGGATTGCCAGCTGCTAGATCTTAACTGAGAACCACAACTAAGGTCATAACTAATTCATATTAGCTACAGCTTGTGGCTCATAGACAATATTTTTAATTGGTTGCTGAAATACTTGTTGTTTGCTGTGGGAAAGTCCCATTTTCTTCCATTTCTGCTGCAGTGTAGTTATTCTCTGACCACAAAGCAGTGGCTCTGCTTTATTCTTCTGGAGACTTGTTCAAGGCTAGTGACAGCTTTTCATCTTTGGGGTTTTGCTGTTGGGTTTTTTTTTAATTATTTGCTTGATTTTGGTTGCTTGTTTTGCTAATCATGTATTTAAAACATGGGATCATTTTGATTGTATAAAGTTAAGTAAAATGAACTGGTTAGAACCCTAGCACCTAGATTCTTCTTTTGTTTTAGTTTGACTATTTGCATTCTATGGGCAGATCTGGTAATTTTTTTCTGCTGTTTCTATTGCTCTTGTTAATTCTGTTGCTTTGGGCCATGTTAAATTCACTTTTGCCAGGAATCATCTTTGGAACCTGTCATTATTAACAGAGCATTCATTCTCTCAGTATGTCCTCTAGGACATTTCTAAATGGGCAATATTCTCTTAGTCTGTCACATACACAGTTATAGTATCGTGCAACTGTAATGTCATATTGCCTTTTCCTATAATGAAGTATTTTACAATGGTGTTTGGTTTGATATGCTACTCTTTTACAATTATTTGTACATCTTCTGAGGTTTTATCTCCTGGTTTCTGAGACAGCTACAAACTACTTAAGACAGGGTAAGTTTAACCCTTTATATATTTAGGAGAATTATGTGCTCTCTGTAATCTTATATGTGAAAAAACATTGGCATTGGCTCAGGATTTCTATATATTGCTGTCATTTTCTGCATTGAAATATTCATTTTTCCTACAAACTGCCACTCTTAATTTTTTTTCTTAGCATTTATATTAAAGAAACTTTTAGTTTAAAAAAGCAAATTGTACTTACATCAATGAAAAAAACCTTTCTGCTCTATTTCAGCAACATGAAAACACAGTAGAGGAATAACACTGTGTAATTAAACAGTAAACAGAGATGAAAATGGAAAAATACTACATTATGTCTTGCCTTTGGTTCATTTCCCAAGATGCTATCTCTTAACTCTCTGAAGTAGTTTATTCAGGGCGCCACAAGGTTGTTGTCCAGTGTGCCTTTGAAGGAGGTATGCTTAAAATATTTTTTTAATTATCATTTTCCATCACTACTTGCAAAATTAAACTTATAGTTGATTTAGTTTTGAAATTATTGCTCTTGTAGATAATTTGATAGTTTATATGCATTTTATATGTCTTTTTTCAGAATGAACCAGAAACTTGCCCTGTAGGAATTCTATGCCTATTTATTTTCTCTTCTGCAAAAGCCATTTAGGTAGATTTCAGCTTTTTTGAAGCTGCTTTTTGAAGTAGTTGATGTTTTCTTTCTACTCTGAGTGCCACACATCAGTTTGCTTGCAGCTATGAATGTCCATAGTTTTGTTTTATAGGGCAGTATCAGGCATGAGCTGTGGAATATGCTGCATTTAGGTCTGCCAGCATAGAGACTCTAGAGTAGATAAACCATTAGCAAAGCCCCCAGCCTGGGGGCCAAATGCAGTCCCGTGAGTGACAGCAGATGAGTTTCACATATGACCTGCACAGTTTACAAATTCTTACAACTTTTACTCTAGACAGCAGCTAAAACTCAAGAGTGCCTAAAGGAACTTTGTGTAATTAAAAATTTTGCATGCAAACCTTAATATATGGTTTCTTTGTTCATCCAAAATTAATGATAAAATATTCAGTTGCTGCAAGGGTGTGACTCAGGAGTCTGTCCAGATGTCCTGGTTCTGGCCAGGACAGGGTTAATTTTTTTGCAGTAGCCAGGAGGGGGCACGGCTGGGACACAGAGATTATTTTATACCACATCATGGACTTGCTAGGAGTACAGAGATTATTTTATACCACCTCATGGACTTGCTGGGCATAGAGGGAAAGGTATTCGCTTCCATGGAAAAGGGGTTTGTGACAGTCAAGAAAAGGTGGCAGCTAGAGCAGTCTGGTCTTTGTTTATTGTCATTATTTTCCTTTCTTATACCTTTTGTTACTAGTATTGTGCTGTTACTGTTCATTTTCTTATCGCATTGCTCTTTCCAGTAAATCATCCTTATCTCCCCCCATGATCTTTGCCTTTTGTGCCTCCATCTGGAGTGGGGTGGGAGGGGAAGCAGTTGCCTGGTTTTAGTGTGAGTACTAAATTGGAGAAGCCATTCCTAAACCATGACACCACATTGAGCTGCCTTCTTTAAATGTTGAAGGGGAGACTGAAATCCTGGCTTTGGCCGAGCAAATTTCTGATGTGTGACCTTTTCAATAAATCAAACACTTTCATTATCAACATCTCTTCTGGCTCCCTTCTATCTTATTTCTCTCTCCACCCTACATTTTGATTTTTAAAAAATTATTGCTAATTAATAAGTGGGGCATTTTAATTATTGCAAGTTTACCCTATTTTAATGGATTTTTTCTGAGTTTAGTCATGCTTTGTATCATCAACTTCCACACATGACCCTTCAAATGACAGACAGGAAAAAAAGTTCCCCAGACTTTATAAAATTATGTGCAAGTACATTAACAGTACTTAAACTCTTTTTAAAAGTTGCTTTTTATATTAATTTCCAGTATATATGGACATCAATAATTTTATTTGTATGAGGGTTAAGGAGAAAAGAGATTCTGAAAATTATGCAAATTGAAGGGTACTTCAGATCGAAGCACAACAGAGCCACTACATTTGGTTTCAGGTAAACATATACCTGAAGAGGAAAGTGATTTTGGTATTTGCCTAAGACTTTTTTTCTTTTTTTTTTGAGCCTAATGCAGTCAGGCACTTGACTACTGTTGTATTTCCAAAGAAATCAAGTTCCTATATCACTTAGTCTTCTTCATAATTCTAATCTATTTTTGGTACCTTTATCTAGTCATAGGTAACATATGCTGTCCAAATACAGAAGGAAATGCTCAATTCATTTATTATTTATTGGAAAGAAATATTCAACTATTTAAATGGTGAAATTGAAAAAGATCCAATCTAAACCAAAGCCAGCCTGTAGCTTAGACCCTTGTATGGGGAAAACCATTTCAAGTTATTTATATTTTATATTTCTCTACTCAGCAGGTTTTGAGGGCAAAATGTTTTGGTGATTTACATGCAATAAACCTGGGCTCTTTTCCAGGATCTCCCAAAGGCCATTTTAGTGACCTTCGGCAAGTTCATGGCAAATAAATAATGGGATTGAACCTAATTTCCTTTACAAAGGAAAGCAGTGTGGCTATAAGTATAAATGTTTATATACTCATCTGAGATACTGCAGTAAAAGAGTCCTGTCGACCACAAACCAGCATTATTTATTGGAGTGCCTAAGATTGAATGATGAAAATGCTAACACTGTCTACTCAATCTGCATACTTGTTAGTGTGTCATAAACACAACACTTCCATCAAATGCACTCTTCCTGATATGAATCAAGCGTTTTTATTACAGCGCTCTGCACTATTCATCAGTCTGACTCCCTGGCCTTAGCTGCCAAACACAAAATGCTTGCTGATTTTCAGGGATGTCACCACACAGCCATGTGCTTTCGGTCAGAGTAATGGGCTATCAACAAAGCACATACAAAAAATAATTACAAACATTTAAAACTAGTTCCTGGGTATTTGTATCAGGAATACAGTTCAGGTACCTGCTTCTGCAATCAGTGGGCATGGCCTAGTTCTATACACAGAATTTGGACTTTCGTTCATCATTAAAAATGAATCAAAATTTTCATAGAGAATCCCATTGTGACACCATTAGTTTCACTATCAGACATAGGATGGTCTGTTGCACCTGAAGACCCTATACGTTGTGTGACACCTGTATTTTTCTATTTCTCTGTTTAAAATGCTGAACATTTTGGGTTGGCAATCCATGCCAATAGGGGAGGCTGTTATTGCTAACAATGTGTGGATCAAGAAGAACTTGGATTCTAGATCTTGGATTCTTGGATCAGTAAACCCTATTGAAGACAATAATCAGTCCAGATGGCAAATATTTATGGTCTTAAAGCTCAAGATAGGCAGTTTGCAAGTTTTAGAACTGAGGGAAAAACCATTCTCTTGAAGAATTCTATCAGAAAATAAAACTCCCATGGTTCACTGGCTTGGTTACTGTCATTTTGGGTTAATTAATCCCTGTGTCAGTCCCACGCACTCTTAAGGGGTTATGTCCAGAGCTGTACAGCAAGTGTTGAACAATCAGTGATCTTCACCTTGTGAAAAATCTCAAAAAGTGTGTTATGCGTGGGAGGTGCAAAAAGTCAAGGTTTGAAATACAGAAGCAGCTGTAAACATCACACTTTCCTAGGTGTTTTGTGATGATAGGAAACCTGATGTACTGTGAGATGCTTGTGTAGAAGGTTACAGTATCGTGGAAGGTCTATTTCTGTTTATTGCAGACACATTTAATTGGGTACACAAAGAAAACTAGGAGATGTTGAACAAATGTGAGAATTGTTGTGCATTTTGTGCTCTAATTGAAGAAAAATCATACCATGAGATAATTGCATTATTTTTGAAGCAATTTCTCTTTTCTTGAATGAAATTATGATTCTTTTGAAGACAGAGACATTAGATTTTCCTTTGGAACTAACCTTGATGCAAAATGAAAAGGGTAATCTTTTGCTCTTGGTACAAAGCAAGACCTTGAAAAGATATAAATAATTTTAGAATTTCCCAGTGACTGTGAGCAAATTACTGATGCTCACTGAGGCTGTTTTACTTGACTAGTTGTAAAATACTAAGTTTTCTATCTCTACTATTGCAAAGTTCATATGTTGAAAAAGCTTTTTTTTATTATTATTGCAATAAAAAGGGATTGTACCCTCTGTTGGAGGGTGTGCAGCAGCAAAGAGGAAAGTAAGCAAATTATTGTCTAGGAAAAAATGGATAAGGTTTCGTTTAGATGCTTCAAATCCCATATTCTCACATCTCCTTTTATTTCTTCCCCAGTTTGAGCCCCAGGTACGTACCACAATTCCTTGGTGGAGTATTTTATTTAATACTTCAGGGACCACAAATAGACATTGTATTTCACAAGCTGTTTAGCTCCAAAGCTGACCTATAACCACACTGCTGGCACCAATACTGCTGCTACCAAAAAGAAATGCCAAAGAAGCTCTGGGGCTTTTTTTAAGAGCCACTTCTGGAGAAAAGAGAAAACCATCTAAATATTTTAGTTATTCTCAATCATACATTATTTGTTCTGTTGAACAGCTTCACTTTGAGAATTTCACATTACTAATGGTCAGCTTTTAAAATTTGGGATGTAACTGTCCTCTAAATCATTTGTGCTGAAGTGTCCTTTATTTCCCACTGAGAAGTCTGGGTGATACTGGAAGACAACCATAAGTGAACACAATTAACAAAAAATATTTGTATTTATATTTTTATTCCAGTTCCTTCCTTTAATCATTTTTAGGTCGTCTCTCTATGTATGGTTCTATGGTTGACTCTTATTTGAAAAACACTCAAAATTTCAAACTGCATTGGACTTGGTCTGTCTCTCTGGGATTTTTTTTTTTTTTTTGACAATATAGTTTAAAGGAATGAGCCTGGAAATACTGACATAACTTTTGTTTTGGTTTGGTACTATGCAGGAAATTATTCTCTGTGAGAGGATTTCCAATCTGTGAAATGGGCATTGCAACATCTGTTTTGTACAGCAGGCTATGTGAGTTAACTAATGAACTCTGAAAAAATTATTACTGAGTTTTTGAATAAAAGTTCTATCTGTAAAATAACTGCAGAAATGTTAGAGTAATTGCAGGTTTAAATCCCAGACTGAGGATTGACAAAAAAATAAAAAGAAGACCAACTTAGCATTTCAAACATCCTCTGAAATGTGAGGGCACAGAATGACCTGGAGGATGCCTGATTTTTAGAAGAAAACTGATGATAAATTTGTATAGCATCAAAGTTCCTCTTGGTAGGTATGAAAACTGATTTTCTCATATAAGTTTGGGGAAAAGTCAAAATAATTCACTTCCTCTAAAGTACACATTAGTGACAAAGGAATAAAATCAAGCACATCCATGGCCATACTTTAGTTGTTTCTATTCTTATGCTGGTGCAAACAAAAATTGTTAAGCAGTTTGCAGTCTGTGCTCATGTGTGTCATTTTCCAAAAGAACAGACACCTGAAGGATTTGATTTTCAAACACCATTTAGATGGGAATTATATATTAGTTTAAGGTTGTAGCTTTTGGTTTTTGTTTTCTCCTTAGGGGAAACAGAACATAAGTGACCAATGAAAAAGCTCTTTTCCTTCTTGCAGAGAGGAGCTGCTCCGCCTATGCTATAGGGTCAATAGCTTGACTGTGATTGTTTTATTATATATATTCTTATTTAATCACTGCATTCCTTTTTAATCTTTTTTTGGTTCTTTTCCAGACAGTGCATTTGGGGCTGCTTATTAGCTCTATCTCTGTAATCCTAGATTTTTGCTGTTAAACTGTTAAAAGGAAATTTAGCTTTAAGACTTGTGGAAATTCATGTTGGCTACAACTGTGTTATCTGTACAGATGGCTTTATATGATCCTTTATCCCAGTGGAGAATTGAGAGTTGAGAAAGGTGGATTAGGAGATCTGCTGGACAGCAAGTGTTGCTCACAGCTTGCAAAGTGAGCATTTTATTTTAAATGCAGTTCTGATGGCAACTGGGTGCATCTGATGTCAGGACAGCACATGGGAAAGGCAGCATACAGCAGACTGGGTATCTGTCTGGTGGATGGGATGGGGTCATCTGCAGAATTTCTTGAATTACTGTTAATTTTTTCTATCACTGAATTGATATTCTGCCATAAACATTTTTTATTCGCTTTGCATTTTAGTTCAGATTGCAAATGAAAAAAAATCCCTCTGCCTTTTAAGTTAATGAAAAAGGAACTAACTGCTAAAAATTATCGTGGCACAATGAATAGATTAATTCCACTGGGAAAAGAAAAATTTTTCCCTCAGGGGCTTTGCCATGGGAAGCCTTTAAAAGGAAAATTCATGTAAGATGTGAAGGTTGCTTTGCCAAGTGCTAATGGGAGACTATGGTGGGAATCTTTTCAAAGGATGTGGTGAAGCAAAATCGTGCTTCTTGTGGTGTTAGCCTTCATACTGTGGTGCTGATTAACCAGGGTCACCTGAGTAGGACAACCAGGAGCAGCTCCCATCTCAGACACAGAGGGTCCTGTTTGTAACTCTGTGTCAATTTGAGTCCTCTTAGGCTCAGTGCTAAACATAAACACCTCAACTCAGTGGGGCAGGAAGTGCTTTTGCTGTTGAGAGCTTTGAAGTGAACAAGCGAAGAGCTAGAGCCACCACTCAACATACAGAGTTCAGGTCACCGTGTCACCGTTGGCTGTGTTAAAACATTGAGCTGATCTTTGATGTATTTAACCTTTTTCAGCTCAAAGAGCTAGTTAAGTAAGTTAGTTAAGCAATACATATTTTTTTATTTATGCTTTTTTTTTGTCTCTCCCAATAAAAAGGCAACTCTTGAAACTTAGACACCCAGAATGGGCTAAGAAGATCTCCTGCTAAGGAGGTCTAAATTGTGCTGCTATGCAGTAATGAAGTGACTATAGAAGCTGCTAAGAAAGCTGGATATATGCTATGGGCTGGTACAGGACAAATCTGTCTTTACTGAGTTCTGTGTTTTCATGAGTACACTGCCATTGGTATCTGAGTTAGCTGCTTTAAAACTGGCTCAGGTGTGTCAGTGGTATTGCAGTTTCTGCAAAGTTTTGGTCTGGCCTGGAAGTGAATAGAAAGGTATGGAACAGAAGTGCTGGTTCCAAAGCTGCAGATGTTCTACTTTCCTCCTCATGTTACCTCAGATATTACTGGTTTAATACAGAGGAATACTTTTATTCTAAAGCACCATAGGTCACTCTTAAGTTGAAGTCTTTCCTATGGGATATTTATTTGCATTAGATATTGGAGAATATTCTTGATGGAAGAGTACTTTTTTGATACTTTATTACACATAATTCTCTTTTTGCACCAAATCTGAGCATAAACATTCTGGGAGAAATATATTGTAAATACTTGTATTTATTAATGCAAATCAAAATCACACAGCTAAATCCCTGTGTACTGGACTAAATATTTACCCTCCTGTGTAGATTTTAAGTGTATTCAAGGACAGAACTACCATTCTCCATGTTCATAAACAGTAAAAGGTGCCATTCAAGAATTATGGACATTTTCTTATAACTGAGTGGGAGATTTGGAAACCAATATGAAATATAAGAGTGGGTTCTAAAATGTAAACATTGTGTGTCTTGAAATATTTTAGAGCTCATCATATAATGCTGTTAATTGCCTGGCTATCAATTAGTTTAGCAAACCTCTAGGAAGCCCCTTATACACAGTACAACATGTTAAAAACCATTCAGCTTCCTGGAACAGCCCCTGCTGAAAGAGTTAGCAGTCTAATGAGCCCAAAAGGACAAAAATGTAGGATATCAAATGGCTTTAAATGAAGTCAAGTAGGTCATGGAGCTGCTTAGGTGAACTAGAAGCGTGCTTATTCTTCCTTGGTCCCCATCCTAATGCACAGCCCCAGACAGCTACACTTGGCCTGAGTGGCTGCTCAGCACTTTCAGTTTAGACCATAGGAAATTGCCTGGGAGAAGAACCACAATGACAGGGCTCCATGGCTCCTAGATGTACTCTGATCCTAATTCTGTCTTTATGAAAAGGTGTGAGGAGAGCTCTCTTCACCAGCCCAGGGGCTGCAGCCTGAACCCTGAGCACATCAGCAGGGCCAGGTTAGACACCCTGCCCCACAGAGCAGAGAGGGACCTGATCATCTGCCAGGGGCTGGGACACCAGCTACCCCAGCAGGTCAGCCCTGTGTGGGACTCAGCCTGACCAGCATTCCAAGTCAGGCAATCATCACTGAAAAGGAATTATATCCCAACCCTAAACCTTGGGAAGCATTTGTTGAAGTTGTGGTGACCCCATTAAAAAGTTATGAAGAGTTATGGGATCACCTATGTTAATACCTTATACATGTTCCTAACCCTCATTTCCCAGTTAATTATCACCACTCCCAGTTCCAGAATGTTCTCCCTTCCTTGTATCCCCATTGGCCTCAGTTTTTGCAATGTTCCACCCAACCTACCCCACTGGACCCTACTTTGCCTTGCCCCACCTCTGCACCACTTTCCCCTATACCCTTTGGACCCTACCTCAACTCCACCCCCTCTCTTGCCCCATATTTATACCCTGGACCTCCCTGTAACTTTGTCTTGGACCACTGACTCCTGAAGAAACCTTGTTCCCTTGGTTATTGTATTCAGATTTTTCAGCCTTGTCCCACATTTACTTTCATTATTGTTAAAGTGTTTTATGTTACTGAGTCGTGGTTGTCATACTGCTCTTCTTTTATTTTTGCCACTTCTGCCCTAATATCTGCTAACCCTAAAAAGATTTGCTGGGGACCACCCTCAAACCCTGATACCTCTGCACCCCAGAGGAGAGCTTCCAACACAGATATAACTTGTGCAGGAATTTCTTTCCCTTTTGGTTCTGCTTTGAAGGTGACAGTGGGAAAAACCTCATCAAACTTTCCCCAGAGTGAGACTTTAATTCCCTCTGTCTTAGTCTATCTTGCCTGCTCTTGATGGGCCAAATCAGTGCTATTGTGTTTAAAGATAAATGGCAGAGCTTTGCATACACCTGTGCTAGCAAATGTGTCTGTGCAACTTTAGAAAAAGTGACATAAGGACAAGTAAAGACAAGACTGGAGTAGATTAAATGTGGTATACCTTGCTGAGCCACAGCTCACTAAAACCAAAACCCTGTCTATGATTTACTAAGCCAGGAAAATAACTTATAGTTTAGACTTGTTTTTCTCTTCTTTTTGAGACCCAGGAAGGCTAATACTTTTATAATAACTGTTTATAGAATGTCTGACTTCATGATCCTGACCAAAGCACTGAACAGGAGACCACTACAGGAAATTTATGCCTCAAACCAGCATAGTATCTCCAACTATTATTGAATTGTAGCAGTACAATATAGCTCATAATAAAGCTTGTAACAGTGGTGAGTTCTTTGCAGCTCTTTCTCTTTAAAATCTCCTGGTACACTTTTAAATCAATTTCTAACAGGGAAACATTTTTTCCCAGGGCAGTAAATAAAACATTAATGGAGAGAAGACTCCTGTCTTGCCCCACTGTGCCTGAGCAATCCAAGAATTTCAATAGCTCAGGACTCCCTCTCTTCCCCTTCGAGGGAAAGGATGACTGGGGATATATTCAGTGGTGGCCTTGTCTGCCACACAAATCCTTCTCTGGGATACATGGCCCAGACTTAGAGTGCACACAAATATTTATAACCCTCAGAAGTGCCCTTACAATCCATCCTGCCGTGGATAGTAGAGCTCTATTTTGTGCCACTGGGTGAAGTTTTTGTTGCAACATAAACAGGAAAGATTATATAATTAATAAATACTTAATTTTATGGTTACAGTGGGATTTTTTTTTCTTTTAATAGGAAACTGGTAGCTGGCTTAAATCAAACCAATAGTGAGAAACCTGAGAATAGAAAGAAACTCAGATTCATCTTCAATTTCTCTGTTTTGGTACCATCTTTTAAATAAGCAATAGTTTAATATCAGTTCTCTATCTGAAGCCACACAAAGAAAAGAAATAATGACAAGAACCTCATATGGCACCTGTACATCTGCAGTAACATTGAGCTAGTTTGTTAATAATGAAAGTAGCTTGAAGGGTTTGGAGAGGTAAATTGTATTGCTAGGTAAGTGAAAAGTGATGGTTTCTATTTTTATGACCTGACTTGCTCTGAATCAGGGAAAACCTCTGATCTGTTTTAACAAGATAGACTACAGATGTAATCTAAATAAGCTACATTTCTTATTCGTATAAGGTTCTCTCTCAGTAAGAAATTTAAAGGCCATATTTCTCCTGTATTATTATGTAGTAGTTGCTTACCAGGATCATATTTTTTCTAATGCTAAAGAAAAAAAAAGAAGAAATTAAAGCTAGGCATGTTTATTAAAGAGAAGAAGTTGCTCAGTGCAGATTAAATTTTTAGGGGATTTTGATGTTGCCTTTTAAGAGTATGCACAGATAATAATTCTGAACCTTACAGTTCAGTTAGGACTGATTGGTAGAGAGCATATTCTACCTCCAATGCAGTATCCTAAAAATCAAATTGCTGCCAAACTTTGCAAAATCCCATTGCAAATCATGAAGCTGTTAAGCTTTCTCATAACCAATTTATTTTTCACGTTTGAAAAATGCCCCTGTCTCAAAAATGGATGAATTACTTTCCTAAAACTATTTTTAAAATGACATTTAGAGGGAGAATTTAATCTCAAATATTTAAAGCGTAGTGTAATGAGGGCAACTGCAAGATAGTTACATTGAGAAGTGCTTTCTTATATTACCTATGGGTATTTCTGTGGGTTCTATCTATATTGAAAATGACATAAATAAAAAAAGTAAATGCCATTCTCTTTTTTCTTTTTTGTTACTTTTAAAATGCTCCTTCAAATAGGATTAATTTAAGTTGTTTCTATAAGAAAACTGGGCTATCATACTGGTGATTTAGTGGATAAATGTCTGTTTAAAAAGATTAATTTTAGCCTGGGACTTCAGTGAAGACTCTGGCTCATGGTGCTCTGCAATAGTATAGTATATTTCACAGCTGTGGGCTTTGATGGAGAGCAGCCTGCCCTCTGCTCCAATGAATGCCTCTCAGGGGAATGTTCCCTGTAGTACTTTAGATGATAACCAGTTCCAGAAAGTGTAATGGATGACAAAAGAAACCACAAGATAGTTTGACCCATGCCAGTTTGAAGGCTTTTAAATTACTGACCTTACTCTAAACTTACAGTTGATTTTTTATTTTTACTTCCCTATGTGGAAAATAGAATACAGGTGTGCTGTGATCACTACAGAAAGGCTTTTGCAGCAGGATGCCCTGGAGATTGTGTGTAGACAGTTTCTTGTATAAAGTGTCTTGGTGAAGACAGAAATGTAGATCACTGTCATGGAGTTGTTGTCACATGAGAGATCATGTGGTAGAGAAGTGGTTCTGGTTTTGGACGGTTCTAAAGTTTCCCTGTCACCATCTGGACAACCAAGAGTGACAAGTGTGAAGTGATCCCCTGCACTTTTGTACACAAAGATGGATTTAAGCTTGTCTATCTCAGCCAAGTTGTGCTGTCACAAGAACACTCAATGGCAGTCAGCCTCTGCTGAGCCCTCCCTGTGCTGCCATGGCTGTGCTGCCAATGCCACCTCAACAAACAGCTCTGACAAATCTGCTGTGCTAAGTCTGTTCCAGACATAGAAATGACTCAGTGTTCACATCTTTTGGGCTTTCCTTGGTGCACAATGTGTAGGCAGAATTATGTGAGATACATCTGCTTTGCAGAAATTTTGCTGAGCTAGAGATAAAATATACTTACCTGTTTTTGTATGAAGATGCCATTGGAAAACTAGCATTTCACTCATGCATAAAATTGTTATTAAAAAAGTAGAGAAGCCAGACTTTGTGATGTAGACAGATAGCTGCCCATCTCGACTGGGTGTATGAAATTTATTATTTTCTGATTTTAAAGTGCCAACCTCAAGAGCAAAGGGTTATCAAGAAGACAGAATTAATCAAGTTTGCCCGTTTCTGCAAAACTTTCCTGTAATACCCTGTACTGGCATTGTATAGCTCTTCATAGTGTGACAGATGTTATTCATTTTGGGCCTGCACCACTCAGAATTAATGAGGTTATTCTAAATTTGTGCTGATAAAATCTTTATACCACCTCATGTTGGTACGTGCCTTTGTTGTAGAGTGTGCAGAGAGGTAGATGCGTATATACTTGTTCAGCTTATTTATTTATCTTTAAACTTACAGTACATAAAGCTTAAGATCTAGTATTTTAATACTTCAATAGTCCTAAAATGTCCATAACTATAAAGGTAAATGGCCTATGAAATGATATACTTAGCATCTGTAAAGGAATAATGTGTTTAGAGACTCAATGAAATAAATCTGTCAACATAAGACTACTTTAGAGAATAGGATTTCCATGAAGTTATTTTTTTTTCTACAGAATATTAGGAAAGCTGATTCAGTTAGACAAAAAGAGATTAGAGAGACAAGGATGTGTGTATAGGGGAAGCCAAATAAGCATTCCAATTACTTGAATTAAACAAAGGCAGTGCAAAAAATTCATTTGGCCAAGACAGCCGATTTGGTGTAATCGAAATTACCAACAAAATTCACAGAGCAATGAAAATAATTTGAGATTTCTGAGCATCTAAATATGGAAGAAGTATTAATGGTTCTTTGAAAGTGAAAAAAAAAATCTGATTAAGTTTCCACAAGTTATTTCATTTTCTTTTGAGTTAGCTTTTATTGCTAAGCTCAAATTTGTTTCAAAGCATTTAAAAATACAGGAATTGGAGGGAAAGTGACATGTTTATACTTATGCCATCTGAGTATTTTATTAGTAATTGCAAAAGTGGCAGTATCCAAGACATCAGTGTGAAAGAAAGCCTTACAGTAATTTGAATAGTAATGTAGCAAACAGCAGCAAGACTAAAGTACATATCCTGTAATATATTCAGCAAGTCAGCTAGTTCTTAAATGTACACACATCACTTCTACCTGAGCTAGTCTCTGAAAAGCAAAGTTTGAAACTGGGAAGACACTCAGAAAGGTAAACTGTAGGTCTGCTCTGGTTTTAAAATTTCCCTCTCACAACATTTATTGAGCACCTTCCAGAATAGGGCAGCCTATGCAGGCAGCTGCCTTAATCCTGAGGGGTCACTGCTGTTTCAATTTCTTGCATTGCTGGGAACACTAAGCTCTGAATTTACAAGAATTTCAGCAAAATAATTAAATACTAGGAAATTCCATCGCATTAAATATTATTCCTGTACATAATGCTTAATGTCTTTGAAAAAAAAACCCTCGTAGATGAAGTACAGGATTATATTATTTGAATTAGAATAATTGACCTCCTGGTTGTGTGTTTATTTTGATACTTTCTATGTATAAGATACCCTAGTGACACATGTCATCCATTTTGGGCCACATTCAGTGCACATTCTCTTCTTTCAGGATTAATATTTCAGAATTAAATATCAGATCCAGTTCAATAGTATATTCAATTCCAAATATGAACATACCCTCAGAGAGTGAGAATAGAGGGAAAGGTCAGATGATATCATCAGTTGCTAAGAACAGCTACAGGGTTTGAGAAGCAGGCTGAGGAGAAGGGAACGTTTCTTGGACAGGGGCCAGAAATCTGCACTGTAGTGAAAAATTTTTCAAATTCTAAGTATGGTATTTCCATTTGATAAGGATTTTTGAGGATTACACCATCCAGCTTTCAAGGATTAAAGGCAACAGCAGCCTCAAGAATCTTGTTTGCCCATATTTTTAATTGTTAGAAATGCTGGTTTTAGGCGTCAGAGCAAGAGACCTGTAAAGACATGACCAAATGGTTAATTAAGATATGTGTTTGCTCTCATCCTTCATTTAGAGGATGAAAACATTCTGATGGGATATATTATTGAATGGTGGCTATTATGTTATCTGCAATTATGTCATAAGATTTGATATTTCAAATCTATTCAGATACTTTTCAGGGTTTTTCAATACAAAAGTAGTTTAGCCCTCAATGTATCTAATAAAGTGAATTCATTGAGATGATGTGTTGAAGATTAAAGAACTAAATCTTGCAATTATTGCAGTCATAAAACATGCTAGGTAATAAACTGAGAAAAATTTTATAGAATGATTTAACACCTTTGGTCGTCAATGGGAAGAAACAAATGAGATTGGTGTTAATTAATTTTCCTTGGAAATCAAGGAAGTTAAAGTGAGTTAGGAAAGGAAGTTAAAGTGAGTTAGTGTGAAGAAGGCACACAACACTTAAACCCCTTAGCCTGTCTGTAATGCAGTGCAGATGCTTTGGCAGCATTTCTGAGGCAGCAGTGCAGTGTGAGCCGTGTGTGAGCACATCCAGGGTCAGTGCTGTGCTGCCAGGTGCTGTGGCACGTCCTGCTAGGGACAGCAGGGCACTGCAGGACGTGGCTCTGCAGAGGGGCTGCACTCGAGCTCTGGGGGCACAGCAGCTGGGACATCACCACAAAGCTCTCCAGCCTGCACTGACAGGTGTTCCCATGGTTTCCAAGCTTTATGCAAACTTCCAAAGAGTAAAAGATTCTATATATTCTCCACAGCGTTTATTCATTTCACACAGTAGCTTTCAGTACTCTCACTGCCATTCCTATTGGCAGCTCTTTTAAAAATTGTAACCTACTCAATTGCCAACTTTCATTATAATCCCAAATTTATAAATAAAAGAAAATGACTGCTTAAAAAAATAAAGCAATTGGCTGACTACAGAGATGTGTTATTACAGATCTCTTTGTTTGCTGTGAAAGTGCTTGTCTTTTCTTTCCAAATGCTAGTCTAATTTTCATAATAATGATTTTAGCTTTGCCTTCCTTTTTAAAAACAGTATTAAATTAAAAAAATGAGTGTGTTCCAGTGGTCAAATCTCTTGGTGGCAAAACATAGTTAATTCTTAATGGGTGTATAACTTTGTTAAAGGCTGAGTGAAAACTAAATTATGTCCTTACAAAGAGAAAAATAATGCAGCTTGTTCTGGCATAAGTAGGAGGTGGAGAAAGGGGAGAAGTGTGAGCTATAAACAAATCTGTGCAATGGAGGCAAGCTTGGTGTCCAACTGGAAAACTATCTTGTGTAGGGAAATGACTGTGGTGGGAATAGTGACTGACAGAAGTGAGTGAAAGGCACAAGAGAGGCTGCTGTGGTGACCCTTGAAAAAGATTTTTTATTTCTATAGAGTCTGTGCTCCTCTGTATCCTTGGCTGAGGAAATAAATCAATGCACACTTCCTAAAGTGTATAACCATGGTTTTTCTAAATGGAAATGCAGCCTTTGAGTACCCCTGTGCTCAGGAGGGAGAAGCTTTCTCTTGCTGGTAAATCACATACAGCTAAAAGATTTGGAATTTGGCATGCAGAAACCTGATTCTCAGGTGCTGGAACATGAACTTCCACTGCAACAACGTAGATTTACACAAGCTGACAACCAGTACTTTAACTTCAGCAGCAATCGAAAACTGTAATTGATATTTAAAAAAAATAGAATTATAGTAATTTCAGATTTCCTATCTGAAATTAATACAAGTACATAAAATAGCAGTGAGCTAAAAATATTTATTTCCCAGAGACTTCAAAATTAGCTTAGCTGTGATGAGATTGATTACTATTTTTAATGGAAAAGAGAAATAATTAGGGGGAAATTTTAAATTAATATTTTTAATTAACATTCCTGCCTTTACAGAAAAGAGGGAAAGCGTAAAGAAATGTTAAAAATTAAGTATGTGGACACCAATACAGGTAGCCTTAACTTTTAAATATGAAGTCAAATTTGACTGATTTACAAATGAATTCTAGATATGGATTTCTTTTCAATGATTAATCTGCTGTTTGCGATTTAGATGGTGATTAGTGGTAAACTTGTATTGCCTGTATGGTTTCCATCTGGGGGGGCACCTGCAGTGCTGCTCTGGGCATCCTATGAGCACAGCTGGAAGCTGTGCCCTCCGTGGGGAGGATACAGGTGATAACTGTAACACTAACTAAACTTCCAAAAGTAATGTTTGGGTTTTCTTTTTTTTTTGTTTGTTTTTTCTTTCCTTTTTTTGTGCAGACTATTTGCAAACATCCAGAAGCTCAGTGTTTCTCAGTATTTAAAGGGACAGTCCAATATCTAAGAAAATAGTCAGTGTAATTGGATGTAATCATTGCTATGGCAACAATTTCTTCTAGATCAGTGGATAAAATGATTGTTTCAAACTTGTGTCTATAATTTGTAAGTAGACTTTATTTATTCTGTTTTATTTCCTCCTCAATATCCTCAATCACCACAATGAAGCTTCTAAAGAGCACTTGTAAAGAGCACAGTACAACAACTGGTGAAGCAAGTGGGTTCAACAATCCATATATTGACACAATGAATTCAATAGAAAACTAATTAATAATAATAAAAATAATAA
>VXBI01007477.1:1356-12998 GCA_013397375.1 Toxostoma redivivum
TGCTGCTCAGCAGTGAACAGTAGGATAGGATGGGAAGGCGGCAGGGTGAGGTCCAAACAGCAGGGAAGTGTGGTCTCCGGTGTTGAAAAACTCGCAGGGACAGAAAAGGGTCCAAGCCCGGATCTCCCCAGTGTCTTCCCCCTCCACGTGCCAGCCACGAGAGAGCCCTCCCCCCTGTGGTCCCCTTCCTTTTTCTGGCTCCCTTTTTTTATCATCCCCCCCACCCCCTTCCGGCGAGAGGCAATTAACTTGTAGCCCGAAGTGATTAGCATATGAATAGGGAAAAATTCCACAGAAAATAAAAGAAATTATTCAACCCCCAACACCCTGGGCAATTTTTCATCTTTCTGTGCAACACGTTCCCATTTGTAAAGATTCAGATTTTCACCATGAAATGCTTGTTAAAATGCCCAAACACCATAATCAAGCCCCTTCTGAAAAGACTGGTAAAGAAAATTGAAAATATTAGAATTTTTGTTTAGGGAAAATAAAGAATTTATATCAGAATTGTATTTTGAGAATTAAAATACATTAAAAAGAATTAAGAATGCACTTACTTGCTTCAGGACTTTTCAATGGCTAAATTTGTGGAAGTGAGGGAGGGACAGAACATAGGACACTTTCATGCCTCTAGTTTCTAGACTGAATTACTTAAATGACTTTATCACAGAAGGGAAAAGAAGGTTGTGAAATTACAGGAGATCAAAAGAAGATCTAATATACTTTCTATCTATTCTCCAATACATAACAAATTCATAAAAATTAATTTAGATTCTTTACAAAATCCTTTGCTGGAGAAGATACTATTAGCTGCAATATACAAAACATCCTTCTCTACAGAAGCAAAAAAAGAATCCTCACAAATCTCCCTAGCATTCCCTCTTGTCCTGCTTTTATAGTTCCAAGTCACTCACAAGCAAATTATAGGAACTACTGATTTTTTTTTCTTTTGCTAGCACAGCAGCACTTCTCCAACTCCTTTAAAATACTCCTATCTACACCTTTAAAACTCCTCTTATCTACACCAAACAATCACTGAGAAAACTATGAAAAAAAGGATTAGAACTGTACATTTTCACATGGATAAGTGCATTTTCTCATAGCACCTAGCAGTCTCATAAAAGTCAGAGACCGCAGCACCAAAATGAACCTTGTGGTCAGTGTCTACTGCCAACCTCCTGATCAAGTGGAGCCTTTTGACAGAACCTTCTTGATTCAGCGACAGGAGGCATTTGCAGGCTCCTGTCCTTCTAAAGGACTTCAACCACCTCCACATCTTCTAAGGAAGTAGAGTGGTGAAATGCCTGGAGACTCCTGGAATGCATGGAGGAAAACTTCCTGACCCAAGCAATACAGAGCCTTGCCAGAGGCTCAATATTCAATACTGGTCACCAGTGTGAGTTAATTGAGGACATCAAGATGGGAGGCAGCCTGGGAGGCAGTGACCATGCATTGGAAGAGTTCACAGTCCAAAGGGATATGGGCCAGGAGGAAAAGACAGGCCCCCGACATGTAAGAAAGAAAACTTCCAGCTCTTCAATCCGATAGTCCATATGATCCCCTGAAAGCATTCTCAAGGACAGGGGAGAGGAGCAGAGCTGTCAAATCTCCACAAAAGAGCAAGAGCTTGCAATCCCCAGGAGCAGGAAATCAGACAAGGAGGGCAGGAGGCTGACATGGCTGAACAGGGAACTGCTGGTCAAACTAAACAGAAAGAAGTAAATGCAGAAGCAGTGGAAACAAGGACACACACCTGGGAAGAGCATAGAGACAAAGTTGGGTTGAGTAGGGGTGGGGTGGAGTGAGGAAGGCCAAGGCAAAGCTGGAACTGAACCTGGCAAGGGACATAAAGAATAGCAGAAGGTATTTCAGCCAAAAAAGGGAAGTGAAAGGTGTGTCCCCTGATATGCTGCTAACAACAAATGAGGAGAAGGCTGAGGTGCTCAAGAACTACTTTTGCTCAGTCCTCAAAGATAACCCTTCTTCCCTCTCCAAGTGGATGGAGAGCAAGATGGGGACTGGGAGAGTAACAACTTCTTACCAAGGGGAAGTAGTGACTGATTTTCTCATTTTGTTTTGCATGCAAAGGTAACTTTTCTCTATTAAATTGTCTTCATCTCAACTGTAGAGTTTTTTGCACTTTTATAGTTCTGATTCTTCCTCCAATCCCACTGGTAGGAAGTGAGGAAGGAGTTTAGCCAAAAAAAATACAGGGACATATTTCATGTGTCAGACCACAGAATACAATTTCATTTTCTAATCTTCTGAAGAATAAGGCAAGTAGCATTATATAATGACATTGTAGGAAAGGAAGATAAAGAAAACATTTTTGTTCAGAACACACCACTCAAATCAACATTATCTGCTATAATAATATCACGAAGCACAAGGCATAGCAGAGAACTTAAGTCAATTACAACATTAATTACACTGATTATGCACGTTATAAGCAATATCTATTTCAAATGTTTGATTCAAATATGCTTGGGAAGGAGAAGATGATTCATTCTTTACCACAATAGCTTTTATTTTGCTGTGCTCCTTGTGTTGGTGTTTAAAACAGTAAAACTAAATGTGGCCATTTAGTGTTGTAAATTATAATGCCAAATGTCTCCTATATTGATGCTATCATGCAAATATTAAATACAATCCTCACTGTTGCAATCAATACAATTATTTACTCCAGTTAAAATCAGATTACTTTCTGAGACAGAAAACTAACAGTCAAACTAACAAAACCTGGGCAGTAGCATGTAGATTTTTCCATGTATGAAGCACTTCAGATTTTGTAAGATGATAATAAATGGATTTGATGTCACTACACACAATGGGCCTGGAAAGTTGCACATTTTCATTTTAAAGCAGTCATTATAAGGCCTATATAGTACTATGTTCGCTTTTGCTTTAATACTCCATCTTACCTTGTAACAGAAAATTATTTGGTGACTACAAACAGTAGCATATAGAGATGATGACAATGATGACAATGACAACAATGATGATATGATACTTCATTTGTCTTATATGGATCCGTTTTGTCAAGTGCCATAAGAATCATTATATGTTCAAGGACTGCGGTTTAGCTGAGCTGGGATATCTCAGAGCATTTGCTGATTTAAATAAAATAAAACTAAAAAATTAGTATAAAAGGCCTAATTTTCTTTCAATATATCCAGATCTCCCTCTGTACCTTTTTCCTTCCTGCCTTGATTGGGTTGCATGTGGGTTTTATTTGCTAGAATTATACTGAGATGTCACCTTCTGGCCTTTGATAATAAAATACAAATTATTTCTCTACATGTTCAAAATTAAAATCTGTATTAATGTGAAAATCGGAAATAGATAATGAGTAAAACCAGGCTCAATTTTGCACCAAGAGACCTTCTTAACTACCAGAATATGAAAATAGGCTCTCAATATTAAATAAAAAATGGAACACATGAAGGCAAGATCTAACCTTTAAACATTTCAGTCAATATGAAACTTGACTGGTAATCTTTTTTTCACATAGACAAGAAATATAGTCTTGGAATCTCCTATATAACCATTATTTTGGCTTTTATATTTGCCTGTTTTTTCTTTGCACTGAGCCACTATCTGTCTGAAGAGCACTAAGCAGTTTTATCAAGCATGTTCAAAGAAAGCAAAGTTTCTCCTAAGTTCTGATAGTCAGCTTTGGCAAGCACTTTATCAGGCATCTGAAAGAGTCATCAATCTAAGGCCAGCAAAGTTACAGAAAAGCAGTTCCAAACTTACAGAGAAGCAAAACAGCCAGGAACTGTAAGAATTTGCCCTTTACTATTTGTGGAATTCAGAACAAGAATCAGTCTTTTCCCAGTGCAAGGGTTATTCTGAACCAGACTGATGGTGACTTATTTTTTAAACTGCTTTGGGAGTAGGTCAATCTAAAATTGCAGCTTCAGTCCAACCATTTGATCTGAAAACATCCTGGCTTCAACAGGCCTCATAGATCTGTGGATGCTGCTGTCAAAAAGACTTCTGTGGCAACAAGACACCATAACCATGCAGGATTCTGGAAAGAAAAAGAGAAGGACATGTATAGGTAGGATTTGTAGGTAGAGGAATACACTTGTAGTAAGCTTATTTATTTATGGGATTTTTGCTTATTTGTTTCAAACTAGAAAACATTTATTGAAAGATCATTGAACTTACATCACAACTAGAACATATAGATAATTGGAAGATAGGGATAAATTTTCTTCTTTTATTGTCAGAGGGGATATCAGAATCAGCTTTCTTGAAAAACGTGATACATTGTATGCAGAGCAACAACATGAATATTTGCAGAAGTGTCGTCTGGATTTTTCCTTGACAGGGTTATATTAATTAGCTTTTGCAACTACAGAAAAAACCTCAACACATTAATTTGATGAAAATACTTCAGATTTACACCAAACTGAGAGAAGAGGTTAGCCCATTGTGTAAAAAGGAGAGTCTTATTAGGATGTCATTTACTCTTCTTTAGCTGCAAATGAGATCTTCACTTTTGAATGTGAACAAAAGTCAATAATTTGCAATATTACAAGGAATATTAGGAGAAACACCAGCCTTCCTGGTGAGTGCTTAATTGTCTGAGCATTTGCAGTGCCACTGAGCATCTCTTGTGCAGAAAGAAGAGATTTTTTTTCCTAAATGGCCTCTAAGGAAACACTTCTGGGACAGCATACTGCATTTAGGACACTCCAAAGCATATTTACTCTGCAAAAAGCCTTCCCTTATGAGTCTGCTGCATCCTTTCTTTCACTGTTCTTTCTTAGTGTTTTTTACAATCCCATCAGAACCAGACATCAGAGCTTCCTTGATGCCTCATCATCAGGTTTTAGCTTTTCTTCACCTTCTCCAACATTTCACCCTTTTTTATCTTACCATGGAGGCTCAGATTCTGAACATGGCATGGAAAAATTCATCAGGTTCTTCAGACTTGGATAAAAGCTCTGTCAAAACTCTTTAAATTATAATTTGGGAAAACACAGGGAATAATTTCAAGCTCTTAATGTTTTCTTCAGTATTTTAGAACATCTTATCTGTATTCCAAAAATGCAGCTAAAGCTATGTGAAGAAACACATCAAGTTTTGTGAGGGTAAAAAAGGGACTTTCAGAATAATAAAGAAATTTTTCAAAACATGGTAGCTCTGGGAACCTAAATTTTTTAGGAACAGTAAAGGATATCTAGCTTAAATGCTGTTAGGGGTTGAATCATTCCCCTTTTTCTTCTTTCTGTGGAATTTTTCCCATTGTATGCTAAGTATTTGTAGCTACAGCTTACTAATAGTTGTCTCTCGCAGGAAGGTGGTGGGGGGGGACGACAAAGAGAAACTGGAAAAAGGAAGGGTGGGACAGGGGTGGGTGCTCGGGCTGGGGGCTCTCGCTCACTCGCACGTGGAGTTGGAGGAAAACAGCCCGGACTCCTGCCTGGCATCCTCCCCGCAATCCCNTAATCTCTATCTCAGAAAAAAGAGTTCTTGCCTCTACTTAGCAAATACCTGTCTTTCAAACCAAGACAAATGCATAAATCAGCATTAGTGATGGAAGTACAAAAAAAAGGAGAAAAAATAAGATATATTGAACTTGAATCTTAAATATATTCACAAATTATCTCAGCATTTGGACATTGTGATTAAATTAGTACTAGCATAGGGGCTGATGCTGAGTAGTTCTCACTTGTCACAAGCCATGCTAGAAAATGTACTGGTTTATGCATGTATAGCATTCATTCAGTATTGAAGAACTGCATACAATGCTTTTTTCTGCAGTACCTAAATGCATCTCTTTTGCTAGGTTATAGATGAAGCTCAGAAGACTGAATATAATTGAGGTTTGGATGCTCCCAAAATTATTTTGGAAAGTCTGTATTTGGCCCATATAGAGAATATAAAACAGTCTTATTATTTGAGTGCATCTTCCTGGCATTCATGAAAAATTTCTTTTTATGCTTGTTGTAGGCATGAATGCTTGATCGCAGTGAAACAAAAATGACAAAACACATGCAGAAACAGAAACAAAAAAAAAAAAAACAGAAATTGTAAGGTCTTGTGTATAATTCAGATGCTCATGATATGAACCAAATGGAAGAATGGAACTAAAACACAGTAAGTGTAAAATTAAATATAAAATTTAATGATCACTGAGAGGTTACTTCAGCAAGAGAATCAGAAATAGTGAATCATACAATGACTTGGGTTGGAAGACATGTTAAAGATCATGTGGTATCTCTCTAACTAGATCTGGCTGCTCAAAGCCACATCCTACACGACCTTGAACACTTCCATGAGGGCAGCATACACTTCTCTGGCGTAATTCTTCCTGCACCTCACCCCCTCACCATAAAAACTTCTTCCTTTTGCCCAATCAAAGATATATTCTTTCCATTTAAAACCGTTGCCCTTCATGCAGTCAATGCAAGTTTTAGCAAAAAGTTTGTCTTTCTTATAAGCCAAATACACATATTATACATTGAAAGGCTGCAATAAGATCTCCCTAGCAGCTTCTCCAAGAGGGAATAACCACAGTTCTCTCAGACTTTCTTCTTAAGAGAGGTCCTACAGCTCTCTGAGCATTTTCAGGACCTTCCTATGGACTCCCTCCAACAGGTCCATGTCCTTCCTGTGCTGGGGCCCCAGAGCTGGATGCAGGGTTCCAGCTGGGGCCTCACCAGAGCAGAGCAGAGGGGCAGAATCCCTTCCCTCCCCTGCTGCCCATACTGCTTTGGATGCAGCCCAGGACACGTTTGGCTTTTGGGGCTGAGTGTTTATGGCCAAACCACATGTAATTTTTTTACTCACCAGTATGCCCAATCTATTTCCATAGGGCTGATCTCTATCCCTTCATCATCTAGAACATGCACAATATATTTTGCATTAATTGCAGCGTCTTGGTAACTGCTAAAAGTCCCACTGGTTATCTTCTTGATACAATAGTTTCTAAATATCAATGGAATTTGCTCAGCATCACAACACTCAAGAACTTTCTGTTTTGGTACTGTCTGGTGTACAGAGCAGTTAGGTATGTAGCAAATGTGTCATGCAATGAGCTTGAAGCCTTTTTACTTTGGTCCGCTCAAAATGGAAGAAAAAAAAATAAGACTTTCTGTATATAGAGGAATACCTTCCAAATTTACTTTCTAAACTTTACAAACTTTTTGTCTGATCTTCTTTATAAACATCCTTTTTCATTGATAAAAAGCACAGTCAAAACCAAGTGAATATCATTTAGTCTGCCAAGTAATTGTGCTAAATTGACCCTTGCTACAATTTCCAGTAGGTTCATCTACAAACGGTCTGGACAGTAATGTTTCAATCTTTTTTTAAGTTCTGTAGCAGGAAAAGATGTAGAAATATTAGGTTTCAAGGAAAAGACCAATTATGTTAAGTCAGCAATACAGGAAGCACTGCAAAATACTATAAATGTGTCAAAAGCAGCAAAAGCCCAACATAAAGGTGTTTATCCTTTCTTGTGTTATCCTCAACACAAGGAAGATATGGACCTGTTGAAGAAGGTCCAGAGGAGGCCACAAAGAACTCAGAGGGCTGGAGCATTTTTGTGAAAACAGGCTGAGAGAGCTGGTGTTGTTCAGCCTGGGGAAGGTTCCAGGGAGACCTCATTGTGGCCTTCCAGTACATAAAGGAGGTTTGCAAAAAGGAGGGAGAACAACTTTTTATATGGGCAGATAGTGAAAGGGCAAGAGACAATGGTTTTAAATTGAAAGAGTGTAGGTTTAGGTTTTTAGATACTAGGAAAAAATTTCTTCACTTTGAGGATGAAGTACTGGAATAGGTTGCCCAGAGAAGCTGTGGATACCCCATCTCTGGAAGTGTTCAAGGCTGTGTCAGCTGGGACTTACAGCAACCTGGTCTATTGAAAGGTGTCTCTGCCCATGGCAGAAAAGCTTAAACTAGACTATTTTTAAGGTCACTTCTAACCCATACAAGTCTATAATTCTACAATTCTCTCTTTCTGCAGAATTACCAAGATTATATGTCAGAGATCAGACAGCTGCAGAAGCTGAACTGGATAGCACTGCAGACTTTTTGGCCCTGGTACAGTGAAAGCCGAGGGAGAGATAAACTGAAGGCAAGAACAGAACTGAAGACATCAGTATCTAGTCACTCTGACCCTCTGATGCTGACCACTCTGACAAGGGGAAATCCCACAAGGATTTTGCTGACGAAAGAGATAACAAAGATGTTACTAACATAAGAAAAATCAGAAGATTCTGTTTCTAAAGGGGACCAGGACAAAGGGGTCTGAGCAGAATATTTTGTACAAATGCAGTGACCTATATGTAATGGCAAACTGTGTAATTAACTGGCTTTGCTTTTTTGGCATGTCAGTCATCCCCACAATCATACACAATTTTTTAGCCCAGCAATTTATCAGGTGTAATGATATGTAAATTTTGATTATTATTTGCCATCATGTGAAACACACTTATACAGGCATCCTGAGATCAGTTCCTGGTTTTCTTTAGAAAATCTGTTCTCTCTTCCGTTCCATATAAGGAGTAAAAATAGCTATACTCATGTTTTTTGTGCATGAAAACTGGAACACTGGAATACCACTATTTCTAAAGAAATTAACATATAGACCAAATTTATTGTCAGGAAAAGAATAGTCTAATCTGTTCTAAAATATTCATGCATTTAAAGGAAAAAAAAGAGAGAGAAATAGGAGATCATATGCTTTCTTGACATAAACCTTTCCAAGGAACAGTAATGGAACTGGTATGACTTTTGTTGAGATTAAATATTCATGAAGCAGATTTTCTTTTTTTAATTAGAGGAGAAGAAATAAATTGTAAGGAATAACTTTCTAGGTCATGTTGGTCTACATTTTTTTACTGCAGTTATTTCTGAAGATATCAGTAATTCAAAACTATTCATCAAATAGTTACAAAGAAAATTCTTTGTCTATCACACATTTGTGGGCTGCTTGATCAGAATATTAAATGGTAACACCTGAATGGATTTAACTGGTCACATGATGTAGCTCTTTATCTCCTCTAGATGTGCTTTAATTAGTAAATTAAGCCAGAATTATTCATTGTGAAATTACATTGATTCCCTAATTTGGTTTAGTCTGGTTTTGGTGAGGCAAAAATCCCAAATAAGTAAATGCAAACATGATATAAATTCACTTATTTTAATAACTGGACTGTTTTCAGAAACCAAATAGGGTATGTATGCATCTGAATCCTATTTTAATTTAATATAAGCACAGGAATAGTCAAAAGATTAAAAGAAATCATGATTGAAAAATATATGTAAATGAAGACAAAGTAATCAAGAAAAGTAAAGTAGTCAAGCAGAAAGTAAATATTCTTTATTTCCAATCAGAAAGCAATAGAAAAATTTCATGTAATCAAATTATTTGTTTTACACAGTTCTGTACACCAGTGGCAAATAACATGATGGCAAATAATATTAAACTGGAAGTGAAAGTGATGTTATTATCAATTATTTGAAATCCAGAAGAACCTGAAAGCCATTAGGATAGTGAAGACTATCACCATAATTTCATCTCTTAAGCTTGATCACAGTTCTGCAAAAGAGGTCACCATGTTCCACATTTTGATCCTACCACCATTTTGATCCTAAGCACAACAGCACTGCAGAAGCTCATGGATTTCTTCCATAGGCTGGTAGCCCCTTAGTGAAGGAGAAGCTGGGAAAATTATTTCATAGCACTCATGTGTCACAGAACAGCAATATCCAAATTTGCTGTGACAGATACTCCGGAATCAGCAGCAGATATCTGGACCACAGAGGCAGCATGCCTAAGTGCACCTGCCCTACTGAGAGGCATCACTGCGCACCCTGTCCCTGTGCAGGAAACAGCAAGGTGTTGTCAGGATCGAAGCCTACAGGCTGCACCCAGGAGTGAAGGCTGAGGGAGCTGGCTGGTGTCCGTGAGAGGCTGCTCTCTGGCATCATTGAAATGCTATAGTGATCAGGGAAAGAGCCCAAAATACAAAGACTGTACCCACCTTCAAAAGGGCAAGGTCTGAGGAACTACAGACTTGTCAGATAATTTAGTGCTAGGGAAAACCATGGAAGAAGTCCTGTTAGAGCACAGCTTAGGGTGCACAAAACCGTCTGCATAGACTGAACCATGTCAGTCCCAGACAACTGCTTTCTGTGATAACATACATTTGTGGCTAAGTGAAGTGTGGATGTCCTTCACCTTGACACTTAGCACTGTTTTTGTCACCATCTCCCACAGTATTCTTCTGTGTTGGATTGTTATGGTCTGAATGGGTGCACCATCAAAAGAATGAAAAAAAAGTTTGGATAATTTTACTCAAAAAGGGGTGGTTGATGAATAATTCACTGCTTGTTGACTGGAAACAAGAGAGCTCCCACAGCAGTCTCTTATCAATGATCTGGGTAGGTGACAAGGTGCAAGCCTGTCACATTTACAGGTGATTCCAAACTGCAGGGGACTAGTTGATGCTTGTAACAGCAGAGACACTCTTCAGATGAATTAAGATCAGTGTGAGGAAGGGGCCTCATGTTATTTGGGCCAGAGTCCTGCAGCTCTGTCTCCAGAATGCAGACCCCTGGAAGTGATGCCAGTGGCACAGGGAATAGCTCTGGGGAGAAGACCCTGATACCTCTGTGCACAGAACTTTGAGCAAAGCTGGTATATTGAATTAGTTTTCTGCCATTTGAAATGAAATTTGCCTCTGTACCAAGCATCATCACCAACATGAACCCTTTCCTCAACACAAATCCCATAGAGTCTGCACTGCACCATCCAGCCATCTAATTTCACCTTTTGAATCATGTACTTTTGGTCCTTATTGCTTCTCTGGAATAACTAATTTCTCTTTACATCATTTTTGCTTTGACAGCACTGACAGAAGGAGTCTTTCCATTGTCCATGATGTCTCCATACACTGAAAAGTTCTTGATTACTTTTAGAGTAAGTAGCATTCCTATAAACTTAAGCACCTTTTAACTTTTCCCACAGAAAGAACAGCCATGTCCCCAAGGGTACCATAGCACTTTTTAGCTCCTAAAAAAAAAAAAAAAATCATTTTAAGAATCATTTTACTTAGTTCCTTGTTTTTACAATTATTAGGGATGCACATGAAATTTTACAGTTTCTTGTCCAGAAACTATCCAGACAGCTCTTATGTCTGTTATGAGTTGAAGCTGACCTGGTTCACTGCTGATGACATCAACTAGCACATGCAAGATCTCATGGTTTAGGTCTCATAGTTTCAAGAATTGTGAAATAATTACATGTCTCCTGCTCTTCATTCACTATTTGTCAGCTTTGTTTGATATATAAAATTCAGAATGTGTGAAGGAAAAAATGGTCCTTGAAGCTTTTGATATATTACCTGCATTTATTTTCCAAGGTGTAGGTGTTCATCAGTGACCACCACACCCTGTGATTTCTAGACATCTCTCCAGGCACTGCCAATTCCTCACACATTAGCACACTCCTAGTCTGATATTTGAAGTGCGCCAGGGACAAGTAGAAGCACAGGATACAATGTACTTTCACACTTCAAGTAGGAGCCCACCCAGCCTCTGTCAATTTTGGTATCAATTACTTCTGTCTTTAATGTTTGCATCAAACAGCTAGCAGTACAGGAAATGAAAAAAAAAAAAAA
>VXBI01007477.1:13107-27497 GCA_013397375.1 Toxostoma redivivum
GCAGCTTCTTTCTATTCAGGTTTTGTGACAAGGCGGCTGACTTTTACTGTATTCTTAAACAAACCATGCGACAAAAGCAAGGTTACTCAAATACTGCAAACTTTAACAACATAACTTACAGAGATATAAATTTTCCAGAACATTCAGGTTTGCAACAACCTCTTTCTCTCAGGATTGCTCCCATGTCTGAGTTTCACCATGGTTTTGTTGAGGTTAATATTTTCCTTTGTCCAAAACAAGAGTAAGACGTGTATTGTTTCTTTTGAATGACTCACTGTCACTTGCACTGACTAACATTTCTAATTTTTGTTTAATAAGGCACTCCTTTAGATAGAATTAGGAGTTCAAAACCATGAGAATCTGAGCAAAGAAAAATGAAGCAATTGTATTTTTCAGAGAGTGCTCCTGGAATGAGCTCTTCTGTACTGATTAACTGTGTATGCCACAGCAATCCAAACACATTTTTGCACCATTTTGATGCTCATTTTCCCTGGCATCTCCTTTCTTGTGCTAACTTACAATTTAGCCTCCCATTTTTGCAAGGCTTGGATTTTGCTATTTGTGCAAGGCAGGAGCACTGTATCTACAAAACTAGGCTAAGATTACATCTGAAACAGCATGACTTTTTAGCTTACACAGTTTAAGCTGAATCGTGATTTTTAGGGTCACCTGTACAGGACATGGACCTTGATTGTGCCCTCCAGCAGTCGTCCAGCCAAGTTTCTCCCAGATTTTCTTCTCAGATAGCAACAATCTTGCTAGTTAGGCCACACTTACTTCTTCCACCACCCTGCTTCAGCAGGCAGCTAGGTGGAGATGCAGGCTGTTAACTGCTCCAGAGCAAGAGAGGGCAAGATGCTGTGGGGGCAGGTGCTCAATGGAGAATGTGGACAGAAATGTTCTACACAATATACTGCAGCCAAGCTCTTTAATAAGCAGAGGAACTGCTTCAAACTAAGGAACACATGAGGGAAGAGATGCATTGCAATGCAATTCTCTGTGAAGACACTTGAATAAAATAAAAACAAAACACGTGACAAAATAGCTCTCATCAACTTTGAAACCCACGGTAAACCTAATTTCTCAATGTTGAATAATTTTCATTACACAATCTGTCAAAATTATATTACATTTTAATGATTAAAAATACATGTAATATTATATTGTGTTATATAATATCCTAATAAGTTATGTGTATCATATTATGTCAATTTAATGTATTTGTGTATAAAATTTCAGTGCAGTTAAGAGGAGAAAAAAATCTATTTAAAAGTTTGGGGGGTTTTTTATCAACATTTAAAAGCTCTCTACAACATATTGGAGTAGTAAAATATGTTGAAAAGGGAGGGACGTACTTGACTCTAATTAAATAATATTTGAACAGTATGGCAAATAAAAAAATAGGATATAGAGATTTTTTATCTATAAACTGCTGAAATAGTAATTGGCTCCAGCAAACTCATGGAAAGTGAGAATTTAGCCCTAGATATCTGAGTCAAAATGTTTAATCTTTCCCAAACTGTTCGGAATTTACAGAGTCCTGATTGTATTTAAATCAAAGGAATATATTTCTAAACTCTTGCATTTGAACAGCAGAAAAAGATGGCTTCTCAAAGTGCTACCAGGGAAGGACTAATGCATCAAGCTCTGCATTTTCTTATCAATTTATTTGGGGACTTGAATCTGCTACTAATCTGAAGTAGTTTTAAATGGTATCAGTAGAATAAGTAGCTATGTAGTAATCTAGACATGAGGCAAAATTTGCTAATCTAAGTGTGTCCTGCTTTTCTGTCTGAGGTAGAGTAAATTTTCCTCATAGAGGTTACTATGGGTCTGTGTTTTAGACTTGTGCTGAACAGGGATGATACCAGAGGGAAGTTTTCATTACTACTGAGCAGGGCTTCAGCAAAGGCTTTTTCTGCTTCTCTTTCCCCCAGCAAGGAGTATGGGGAGAGGCACTGGGGGAAGGAAAGAAGCAGGCACAGGAAACAGGACAGTTGACTTCAGCTGACCATAGGAATATCCTAACCATTTGTGGGAAATGCAGGCACAGGGAGCTCTCAGGCCTTGTGCATACAGGCTGAGAGACAGAGATGGATACAATGATTGGCTAAAATACTAGCGTAAGGCATTGGAACTAAGAATTAAGCGGCTTTTGATGTTATGGCATTGGATCTTACACCTTTAATGTCTCACCCTTCTATGAGATTGATAACAATAAAGCAATAGATAGGCAGTCTCTCAGCTGCCCTGTCTATCGTAATATTTATATCCCAATACCTTATGGCATCACATTCAGCAAAATAAATGAGGGGGGCTCAACAGACAATTGAAGGGGTGCTGTAGCTGAGGGTCCAGGCTGAGCATCTGTTGGTTGGTGGTAAGCAATACTATTCCATTGCATTATTATCCTTCTTGGGACTTATTTATTAATTTGCTTTTCACTAAAATTTATTAACATTATTTTTAATTTTTTTTATTTCAATTATTAAACTGTTTTTATCTCTAACCTACTAGCCATTTCACTTTTACCCTACCAATTCTTTCCCCTATGCCACAAGGGGAAAATGAGCAAGTGGCTGTGTGAGTCTTAGTTGTCAGCTAAGGTTAAATCATGCCAAAATGCAGTTGAAATAGTGTTGTGGTTGTGAAACTTCTCTTTTCACTACAAATTCCGATAACTCAAAAGTGACATTTTCAAAGTACTGTATAAAAAACTGTAGGGATTTTCTGAGTTAAGACGATGGCATCTGAAAGATATTTGCCATTTTGTATGTACAGTTCAGGTTTTCAGCAGTGAATTGAAGAATGAGAAATACCTTCTTGGCACAGAACTACCAGATTGTTGTTTGAAGTTTTCAATAGGTCATTCATCCCAAAGAATATTATCTTACCAAAGTATCTCTGTAATGGAAGTCTGTATTTCACATGGCTCAGAACTTGGCTCTTATAACTTTGAAAACACTTCCGCATCAAAATGTCTAAACAAGAAAAAAAGTGTATAATTCTTCTTTTTCATTCTTTATGAATACAGTGATTCCCTGACAGACTACATATACTAATAGATTCTCCGAACAGACTAAATACTCAAGTGCCAACTTGCAGTTTTGGGAAGAAATAGCACAGCAGAATGTATTTACAGTCCTAATTGAGTGTGAACTGAATCCAACATTATGTGGGTAAGTATTGGAAGTAGAGCTTCAAGAGTCCTTCCTTGCTCAGAATATCCTTGTTCAGAAACAGAGGACCAGCTTTTTTTGCATACTGTTTTATTTGGTTTGTTTAGTATTGAGTGAGAGTTAAAAGATTGGCTTTTCTCAGACATGGAGACTTTGGGTTCAGCCTTTCCTGTAATTTTTTTTTGAATATATAAATTCATAGAATTGTAGAAGAATAGAAGTATAGTTTGGGTCGGAAGGGATCTTAAAAATCACCTAGCTCCACCCCCCTGCCATGGGCAGGGACACCTCTCACAAGAACAGGTAGCTCAAAACTTTACCCAACCTGCCCTTAAGCACTTCCAGGAACTGGACATTCACTACTTCTTTGGGCAACCTGGCCCGGTGCTTCACCACTCTCACAGTAAAGAATTTTTTCACAACATCTAATATAAAAGTGCCAGATTCCTGTCAAAAGCCATTCCTCTTTGTCCTGTCATTGCACACCCTTAGAAAAAGTCCCTCTACAGCTTTCCTGTAAGCTCCCTTTAGGTCCTGGAAGGCTGCTATAGGGCCTCTCCAGACCAGTCTCTTCTTCAGGCTGAATAACCCCATGCTGCATCAAAGAATCAACATAATTTGTAGGGATGTGAGAAAAAGAAACCTTTTGCACCTGCTGTATTATTTAAATTTTCACATCTAAAACTGACTAGCAATTCATGCTAGTCCTTGCAACATGATATAAAGGCTTCATTCACACACAACAGCCTCAATGAGAGACCAGTGTACTCTAAAGTAGAAATTATTACCTTAAAAGTTGGGATACCTCTTGAATAGGTCTTGCGGCTGCCTCTGCAGACAAAATGCACTACTTTATACTGTCACTGTAAAACAGCCTTTCTTCTGCATGTCTGTTCAGGGCCAGAATTTTATTTTCTTCTTCACTGACTCAACAACCAGGAAATACAAATACTAAAACTTTCCCTAAAAAACTGTTTTAAAGTGATTATGGAAGGCTTATTTGAAGCAAAGAAACATATTCAATTAATTTAACAGTCTGCTTTTGCAACTGAGATGCAACCATAAATTTAATAGAGTTTTTTACTTCCAATTTATGTTTAACAAATGTTTCTATGTGGTTTAGAACTGCTTGTCCTCTTCCCCTCTTTCTCCTGATTCTCCATCATTTTCTAATTGTAACTTGCTGGCTGATCCATCGTACAATGGATACAAGACACAAATCGCAGTTTGTCTTACTGCCTAAAACCCAAGAGTTAACATCTTCCAAAATCCTAATTCATAGTGCAATTATCAGTGCAGGTAGTCATATCATTTTGTTTCTGTCAATGTTCAAGAACTTTTACTTCAACATTCACAAGAGAGTATGTGAATAATAAGTCATACCTTTTGCCCAGAGAGATTAATTTGAATTTTTTATTATGTTATTCATCACATTTTTTCAGCATGCATGTAGTATAAAAGCAAAGATAATTAATATATTCTGAGTCTGAAAATTAGATCTGTGTCTAGGAAACAGAAATTGTAATCACAGCCATATGATTAAGTATTGTCTTATGAAATGAGATTAGTTCAGTCTGTTAGAGCATGGTGCTAAAACCACCAAGATTGTGGGTTCAACCCCTTTATGGCCCCTTCACTTAAGAGTTGGATTTGATTGTTCTGTTGGGTCCCTTTCAACTCAAAATATCCTATGATCTCTGAATTGCAAAAAAAATTCTCTTTTTATTACATGAATTAAGATTCCATATACATTAAAAGATGATTCACACTAAATACTTCAGCAAATAGGGATTTTTTGTAATAAAATCCATAGTCAAACAAAATCTTCAATATGTCCTTGGATACACGTCATTGAAAAGCAAAAATCAAAGTAGAATATAAATCCTCTGTTATATGGGAAAAAAAAGCTGGCTCTTACTTCAATGCTAATTGAAGGAAGTTTGGACTTCAATACCAATTCAGAGGGCCACTGCATTAGTAACACTCTGCATGTTTGCCAACAGAGTCTATTGCAGCTCAAGCATTACGGATTGGTTGAAGAAAAATATTCCTCCAAAACCTTACTCTGTAGTAAAAGGTATACCTCCACCATCTTCAGTAGGCACACGCAGATTAGCAGCATGTTGATTTTGTTCTGATTCCCACCCTGTTTGTGTTTTCCATGCAACACCTTTTTACATAGCAATTTGTTAATAAGCTGTTTGGCATTATACTTAGACAGAGAGAGACTGCATCATTGGATTATACAGAGGAATTAATTTCCTTGAGCTGTACCATTTCTTTCTGTTAGGACAATGAAAAATTGACAGTACACTCCCTGATACTACTATGCTCATTTCCAGAATCCTTCTCAAGATTAAGAATGCATCCTGTCTTTTATTAACTTCAATTTTTAAAAATACTGATTTTGTTGCACTATCTATAAGAATAAATGGGTATATTATTTTTGCTTTTCAAGTGCTGAAGAAATTACCAGGTATCATTAATAGTGTCTGTGTTCAAACATTAATGACTGCAGAGATGCTTATTCAAGCAAGGAGCATTTACATGCAGACTGCAGGAACTAAGCAAGACTTTGTTATGTCTCTGATAAAAGGAATTCATTTGACTGAAGGAAGAGTGACTTTAATTAGCTGTGCAAATGCCATTAATTCCAATTAATCTTCTCACAGTGTCAAAACCATAATCCAGGGAGAAAATAAGTTGCAATAAATCAATATAACTCTTGTTTCCACCAGGAACAGGTGCTTACAGAAAGAGGCATGTCATTTATAGTTGTCTGCTTCAAGAAGTATTTAAATAAGACAGTAATTCAATATGCCAACCCTCTCAATGATTTTTATAGAATATTTATATATCTCCTGAATTGTTTTTCTTTTAAAGGAAAGTAGTTAATTTAGTATTTCTGGGAAGTATTCCAGTAAGAAATTTTCTCAGAATACTCACAAATACAACCAATTTTTATTTTGCAGGGAAAAACGAGATGTGGATTTACAAGATAGCTGACTTTATTTGCAAACCTTAGATAAGCACTATTACACACTTACTTTTCATGGCACAAATCAAGAAAACCAACTGGTCAACTGATTCTCCAATGTATCTTGAAAAGCTGTCTCTACAAGAAAACTCCTGGGTTTCTTTTCGACAGATCTTTGAAAACCGTGACCATGAAATTTTAACCCTTGAGGATTTTCATGCTTCTAGTGGCAATGCATCAGATCTGTCACAGCTTCTCAGTTTTCGAGAGCACTGCCTCAAAACCAGCACCAGCTGAAGCCTAAGAGAAGCAAAAAAAAAAAAAAATAATCAAATCAATAACCTCAGAGATGTGCCACTGAAACAAAAAGAGTGCTCTTTGTGCACAGGTAAGCAGGGAACATCTTCCATGTTTGAGAAATATTGCAGCCATCATTTTGCAATAATTTCCCTACAATAATTTTTTCATACCCCATTGCACAAGTGTGTGATGAATGTATAGAGGAAGATACCATTAAGTTTATTTCTCAAAATAAGAAGGAAATAAAAAAATCAAACAAACAAAACTCTCTCCTAGAAAAGAGCCAAAGGACATTGTTTTTTTTACTCTTAAAGATTAAGAACAAACCTCCAAGATTTCAGAAAAAAACAAATCTACCAAATTGAACTAAAATGCACACTAATAAACACAACAAAAAATAGAGTTTGGCTTTGGCTTTTTGATGTGTTTATACAAAAGTTTACCACTCCCAGCACCCAGACAGATATCAGCGTTAGAATCTGCAAGCACACATCATCCAGTAGCAGAATACTTCAGGTCACTGACATCTTCAAGTGTGCTTCCTCCTATTAATGCTGATTTATTTACTCACTGAACAGGGTGCATTTGAAAATACCATGGCAACATGTCTGGCCCATCCCACAGCTGCTGCAAGCCTCCAGCCACTGTGGCACCATGGCAGGAGCAGGACACCAGCCAGGAGCACCTATGTCAAACCTCACAGGCAGCCAGCTATCTCCTAATTATCTCCCACTTATCTCCCTATTCTGGTTTGTAGTGCCTAATCACAGGTAGGTGTGACTCAGAATATTATTATACAACCAAAACATCTATAGCACAATATGCACAGGCTACCCTCAGTAGAAATTAATTCAGGATCTGGGAAGAATAGACAACATGTTATGAAAAGCTTTGGTGGGAATAAGATAGTAATTTCCCATCTTTTTATTTTGCATGATGATATTAAAGTATTACAGAATCATGGATTAATGGAATACCCTGAGTTGGAAGGTACCTAAAAGGGTCATTAAAGTCCATCTCCTGACCCTGCATAGAACCACATCAAAAATTACACCAAGTGCCTGAAAGTGTTGTCTGAATGCTTCTTGAACTCTGCTTGCTTCAATTTGTGACCCACATTCCTGGGGAATCTGTTGTGGTGCCTCACTAACCACTGGGTGAAGAATTTTTTCCTAATATCTAACTTAAACTTCCCTTGACACAATTTCATACCATTTCTCATGCCCTATCACTGGGCACCACAGAGACACTTGAACACATGCAGAGAGTTGGGCTTTTTAGTTGTGGTATAGAGTTGCTACCCATATAAATCTTACAATCAAAACAAGGCCTCTGTCCTTGACATGTGTAACAAAACAGAATTAAAGTCCTCTAAAATACTAGTCAATACCAATTTTAAAAAGATATTATTAAAGATATATTTAATATACTTAAATAATGCACTGGTTTTTCCAAAGTCCTTTCTTTTTCCAAGAGAAAATAAGCTGCCTTCTTTAGATCAGTATCCTAAGTCATCTAATATCTTATAATCAAGATTAATGTTCCTGTCTGAGAAGGGTGGAGCAAGAACTTTTGTTCTTTACTATAGTTTCTTAGTATAATTATGTATCATGCTTTGTTTTTCCCTAATAAAAATTGTCTTCAAATCAAAATGGCTTCTTGGTATTCAATATCGTTCTATCTTGACCTCTCCCATTTTTAATATATGATTTAGTATCTTCTATTGCTTTTAGTATTGAGCAATAAAAGCAACGCTCAGTGATATTTTCAGGTTTTATGATGACATCAATCACCACAGATTCTGTTTACTAGGCTAAGAAAGAAGAAAAAAAGAAAACAGAGAAAAAGAGACAGAATCAGAGAATCAGACAGAAACTGGCATTTCAGTTCAGAACAAAAAAATGTTTCCCTGATTTCAGCATGACTCCTAAAAATAAGCAAAATTGATTGCGGTTTCACTAGGACAATATGACGTGCAACTGAGTGTATACTAGTAGCCAGACTAGTGAATTAGTGTCTGAAATAGAGTTTAACCATAATGATATCTAAGTCATCTGTCTAATTGTTTAATCCCTAATTGAGTAAGAATTTCTATTCCCTAATTATATTATTGGGACTTGCCACTCTTAAGTCTGTAAGGAAACTGAAAAGTGAGAAACTTTTTAGTCATCTGTGAAGGGAGACACATATGTTGAGAAATGTGAGATCCACCACTAAGGGTTGGGTGGAAAAAGAATATTAGAATTAATTTCATCATAAAGGGAGTAGACAATTCTTCAAGAAAGAAAAATTTGGGGGTTTAAGCTACTTCAGGAATACCTTACTTCATAAACTGCTCTTCTGCACATAAAGTGAGTACTGCAGTATTCCAAGGCAGCATCTAAAAAATTAATTTAGACTGTGCACAGGTGACTTTCAGTGTAGTTTCTAGAATTTCTAATACACTTTGTTAGAAAGATTATAATTTTTTTCTCTGTTCCATCGTTGGCTTAAATTACTAAATTGATGAATTTTAAAAAATTTAAAACAAATATAAAGTTTGTCAGTTTGAAGAGAGTCATACTGTTCACAACTGCAAGATATCTGAGAATGACAAAAAAATCCAAATTTACTGTTATATGAAATTAGCAATTCTTTCCAGGTTTAGAGAATGAGATGAAAACTGTAACAAAAAAAATCACACCTGTTTACTTTTCACAGTAAAATTATTTATAGAACAGCACTGAAAATCTTCCACAAGGATGTTTACATTCTGATGGTTACAAACCGTATGGGATGACAGACCTGAGCTTAGTAATATTTGCAACACAAGGGTTAATTTCCCTGAATGAGTTACTGCTTTTAATTTTTTTCTAATAATATACCAGTAATTTAAAGTCTTTTCAGGTTGAGTTTTTTCCTCCTTCACTTTTCTCAGGCTGCATTATATTTGTGTTTCTCAATATGAGATTAAAAGATACAGATATGTTGAGCAAATACATACATGATGGGGGTTCCAGCAGCATTCATCCTTAGGTTATGTAACAGTTGCAGTCCACAGACCTATACTACTTACCCAGATTCCTTCCTTCTGCAACAAATCTGAATTATGTTAGGTATGAAAAAAGAAGGAAAAAATAGAAAACTGTACACAGCCTAAGGGGCTGCATTTCTGTCTCAAATCTGGAGTTATCCCACAATTTGTAACACCAGCTTAATCTTGAAGTGGCTTAGAACTACAAAATCTCATTGATCTATGTCCTTTCTTACATTAAATTATGAATTAGAATTTTATCTACAGTGTTTATTACATAAAATTACCTCTAAATATCACATGTTGTACCAGGCTACACAGATGGGTAAATATGCACGCAAATCTTTTTCTCAATAGATCCAATAAAAACTGTGTACTGTTTTTTCATGGTGGAAATCTGCCCAAGACTAGGAGAGTTGAGGAAAAACAAAATCTACATCCGTAATTTATTATAAATCTGTGAATTTTGAGTCAACATTTCACAAATTAGAATTCAATAGTTTTGAAGAACTCTAATTCTTACCTTTGTAAACCTATCTACATTCATTACTTCCATAAAGAATTCAACTCAGACCTCTGCAGTATTCCTCCCCCTTGAAACTATTCCTTCCAGCTGAATATATGTAGCCAATTTATTTTCATGCATTTCATCTGCTCTGAGGATATGTCAACAATATTCAGAGTGGCAAAAATGTTTTTTTTAAATGAAGGTTTAGTTCTTGGCTTCAGACAAGAAAATTCAACTATTTTCAATGTAGCAAAACCTATGTTTTAGAAATTGTGATAACAATTACGGAAAATATATAGTAGCTGCTCAGTGAGAGAGTAACAGCTTTTTTTTTTCTTTCTCTTTTTTTTTTTTGCTTTTTAGTTTTTAATAATAATATGTTCTTATATGTAAAAAAGTTGCAGAAGTCATACTCACCTCTCAACTTATATTGATGCAATTGATATTCTCATGGTAAAATGTTATTTCTGTATAACTAAAATAAAAGAAAAAAGAAGCCCCAAGATTATTATTTTGAGATATTATTGTGTATTTGCTATGGTTAAAAGTACTCTCAGGACCCTTCCCAAAATAACCTGTATATTTCACTAGAGGTTGTCTTATTCCCTTGAAGTTTTTATCCTTGTCATCATAAATTGCAGCATTACCTTTGGCAATACTTGATACTAAGCATCTTCATGCAATACAGATATTTCAGTGTTGCCATTTATCTATTCCTTATTCCTCTCCACTTCTTGACTGGGACTCATCATGCATAATTTCTTTTCTCTTCTCATGCTTTCTCTGACTGTACATCATTTGAGATGCCATTCAAGCAAAAACACCCCTAAAATGCAGGGCTGAGCACCCAACTCTTGCACAATCCCATGTTTTATTATGACACCATTAGTAAATGCATCTCTATATCAAATTGACTACACATCAATAATCCAGGTATTTATCAAGTCATGTTTAAGAGCACCTAATTCTTTGATGCAGTCAACCATTTTGTTTTGTTTTCCCAGCATTCAAATGGGAAACAACACATCTAGATAAACATTTTTGAAACAATATTGTTAAATATGGGCATTCAGTCAAAGTTCCCTGACTTCCAAGAAAAATCACAGGATTTAAAACAAAGAGCATATTTTAGAAAGGTACTTCAAGACAACTGCTATGATAACAAATTGCTTGCAAGAAATATATTGCTATCTGTTTCTCTTCAGATTTTAACAATGTCAGGTAGTTTATATGTCTTCCAGAGAAGACTATAAATCACTCTGAGTCTAAAAGCATTCCAGTTAAGCTGAATTCCCCCAAAGCTTTAAAAGCGAATCACAGGACATACAAATGACATAGGAAAAGAAACAGGTTAACATTCCCCATACATATATTCCATAACCTGACAAAGAAAACAGTACTTCCAGATGGATATGGATACCATACCATAAAGATAAAACAATTAGTCATGATTAGTCAAAGTATGCTGTAAGTCTGAATTGCCTCAAAGTCTGTCAAAGTAAATCTAAGGTCCCTCAAAGAAAACCTAACTGAATGTCGTGGTTAAACCATTAAAAAAGTTCAAGATAAGGTATTTTTTTCCTCTGTGTCTGGGTGATGGTTAGTGAGGTGTGAGAGATAATATACAGACACTGAAACCTTGGTACCAGTAATCACCAGCATCTATGTTGAGTTTTTTTCATTAATATCATACACTTCAGTGAGCATGAACAGAATTACTATGCTATTCCTGTATAAGATTAGCTTGCTGCTCTCCCTCTTTCTCTCAGCATTCGTTTTACACACTAAAGCATGGAAGTTTTGTGCAATAGTCTTTGTAAAAACAGAGTTGAAGAGCTTAGAGGCTAAGTGCTAATGGAGTGTACAAAGTACATGGCAATTTGTTCTCTGTGTTCCTTGTTGCAGGAGGAATACATGGCAAGTGGTCTGCAGAGAAGGCTATGAACAGACTAAGGCAAAAGGTAGAGCTTTCTCTCAACAAAAGAGTACAACTGCAGAATGATTGCTGCCCAGCAACACTAAAACCTAAGGTAAGAGAACTATGCAGCCACAATAATGAAAAAAAAAAACAAAAAAAAAACCAAAAACCAAAACCAACCAACCAAACAAACAAAAAAGAAAAACAAAAACAACACCAGAAAACATAAACAAACAGAAACAAAACAAACAAGCAAAAAAACCCAACACACCCACCAAAATTAATTAGAAAGTACTTGAAAAAAGTCTAATTGTTAATCAGATAGGACTAATGATGTTCATGCTGGGAGAGGAAGGGAAATAAGTTAAATAAGCCAGAAAGCTATAGGTCAGGATGCTTATACTTGTTTGCTAGAAAGTCCAGAAATGTTAATCAAGCAAATCATTCATACTCACCTGAAAGGTAATGAGGTAGAAGAAATTCTTGCTAGAGTCTGGTAAAAACTGGACAGGAAAAGATAGCTGTCTCACTCTGCACAGAACCGACTTGTGGCCTTGCCCCAATCTCTTCTGGCATTTTTGGAGGCAAAACAAGAAAAAATAGTTCTACAGACACACAGAGATTAAGCCAAAACTCATTTGTTTTAACTGTGGAAAAAAATGTCTAGATATGTTAGAGAAAAATGTATCAATGCCCTCATGTCAAAGGAATGGAATACAGAATTTATTAAGAGTGTTCTGGACCTCTGTCAGGAATAATACAAACAAAAATTATTCTGACTATGGGACAGGTTGTGGGATTGCTGCCTTCTAAAGTTCTTTCAGCTATGCTTTTTTTGATTCTGTAATTGTTAATATTTTTATTTACATGAATGCCCATACATTTTTAAATAAATCCTTTTAAGGGAATATTTTCAGGGATATCTTGTTACATTTTCCTTCTAAATTTTAAAATGGGACATTTCCTTTAATTGATGTTAATTTTTTTGATAAAAGCAAATAGTGAAAAGTGATAAAATTATTTGCTTGCTTTCCTGGCTAGCATTCATTATCCAACATTATTCTAAAAGGATATGACGAGGAAGGGTCAGTTGTGCCAGGGGGGTTTGTTCTTTAAAAGGTGTCTTTTTGTATTCTGTTTACTGCAACATCAGTTAAGCAATAGGGCATTTAATTAATAATTCAAATTGTTATACAATTAATTGTCTATTTTATTATACTGTACATTATTAATTTTTATAGAATTAATAATGTATTGTTATTCAGAATATATATAAAGTCTATACAGAATATCCTAGATATATATTCTCCAAATATAGTCCAGTCTAAAAGTCCAGTGCATTTTAAGATTTGACTGACGTATTTTTGACCAGATATTCTCATATTTTTCTCACTTCTTACTGGAAAAATTATACATTCTTTCTTAGTATTACTTTGGTTTAATTTGAAAATTCAGTGGTAATATTTTTCAATCTTTTAAAAAATATTTTCACATGACCTTATTATCATTACCACAACCTTGGGGAATGAGAAAATAATTTCTTACAGAAAAAACAGGCAGACAGCTGACTTGAGTTTTTTTCTGTTCTGAGCATGACCCCAGTTAAGCAAGTGAAGACTGTGCACTGTATGTAACAATGCATTTGAGATGCAATTAGCTCTATAGTATGCATCTGAATGCAGGCTGCATATGTACCACATCCTCTGTGTGACTGCCCAGAATTCAATGGCAGCATGTGGAGACATGTAATTTTCAACAGGATAAGGAATAATGTGGGACTCCTTTTTCATTTGTGCACCAGTTTGAATGCATGACATCTATGTTGGAACTCTGATGCCATGTGTTTAGGTGGAGTATTTTTGTCACAACACCAAACAGCAAAATATAGTCCAGAAAAGAGAGCCTTTTGTGTAGTATTAGCTAGACAGAAATAAAAATCAATAAAGAGAAACACTTTGAACTTTAGTTGTATGTGATCTTGAGTGATCTAAAAAATAGTGGCATCAGCAGCCAAAGTTACACTATTACAATCTGAATACTTTGGTTGGTCTTTTTTGCCATGTTTTACAAGATGCTCCTTTAAAGACCACCACTTTAAAAAGTAACAGCCAAACTAGCAATAAAAATGTTGGTTTCAGTGATAATGTTTTTAACAATTGTGCAGTATAAGCGGAGATATCAGGAAGGTGGAAAGTTTGGAACAAAAAGAAAAACATGTCAGTGATGTCTGTACCTAAGCAGTCAAAGGTTAAGATATTGACAAGTATGTGAATATGAAGATTTGAGAGAGGATAGAAAGTATTTAGGTAAAATAACTGAACCATACCTGAAGTAACGGGGCAGGAAAATGACAGATATTAAAAGAAAAATTGGAGGATATTCATATCTGTGTGCTAAAGAAGTATACCACTTTATTCTAACATTTTTGAAAAATTACCTTATGTAATTGTGTATCATGAGTAATATATTAGCAAGGGAAGGGAAGGGAAGGTTGC
>VXBI01007482.1:0-10734 GCA_013397375.1 Toxostoma redivivum
CCGAGCCCGCCCCGCCCGGCCCACGGGCCGCGCTCCCCGCGGGCAGGGACACCGCACCCGGGGCCGGCAGTGACGGCCGGGCCAGCACTGAGCCCTTTGCTGTCTCTGCAGGCTCGCCCGTGTCGCTGAAGGAAAGCTGGGAGGTGCCCGGTTGTCCCTCGGGACGGACGAGAGGTAAGCTCACGGGCTCAAGTGCCACCAACGCAGAGTCACTGGCAGCGGAGCTGTGTCACACAGGAAGCTATCCCGGAGATGCTCTCCCACGGGAGTCCTTTGCCACTCGCTAGGAAAGGGGGAGGAAAGTCCACGCTGCAGTTTCCCTATAGCACCACTGCAATGGGGTTCGGCCCTAATGCGTGTAGTTTTAAGTCAAGTCGGTAATCCAGTAACACATGAGTCTTTAGATCAAGATCATTGTTCAGTAACTGCTAGGGAGTCCTTCAAGTCACCTAGGCCACCAGAACTGCATGTAACAGGCAAAGAATATAAAAGACCTAAGTGCATGGAGCTGGAGGAGCTGCTGTAGTTACTGAAGACCAGGATCTAGGTCCCAAAAGGACATAAAGGTAAGATTGACTGACTACTACATGCACTTTTCTCGAAAGAAATCTTAATTATAGTTATTTGTATGTAATTATGGGGAGTGCGCTTACTGCTTTGTTTCTGTCTGTTGTAATGTTTATTCATATTATACTTTGAATAGACATTACACATACGTAGTCCTTTCTTTACTTGATGTTAATTATTCATAAGACATTCTGACAAACAAGATACAATTTATGAAAGATTCACCTATGATATATACGCACCAGCTACTTGAGGTTATTAACAAATCCCCTTTTTTGTTTATGGCAAACGTGTTAGCAGTTTAGAGACCATTCCAATGCAAACAGCTTTGGCTCTTTCCTGTTACCTCGTGCAGCACTTCAGCTCTAGATGAAATAACAACCACTGTTCTATTTGTCCATAAAACAGCATGAAGTGCAGGCAGCAGAAAATAGGTGGGTAATAATTTACCATGCTTGCTTGCTTCAAATGAAGAACACCTAAAGCCACATGAATCTAATACATTACCTATCCAGGAAAATTGGGCTTGTTCTCTCTTGTTTGCCCAGAACACATCAGGAGTGACGTTAAGAATTTAATCCTCACAGCATTCTTCAGCTGACATTCTGAGTGCATGTCTACTTTATTTCACCTGTTAAGCACATTTCTTTCAGGACAGGTATATATTTTAATCCTTGTTTCCATGAGAACCAAGTACATTTATAAAATACACAATTATTTATTTTTTTCATTTAGTGGACTCTTTTGATTTGAGCTTCTCAAGAAAAGAACCGTTTGTTTTAAAACAAATTCCTTTTTGTGTAAAAGGAAGGGAATATTTTAACAAAATTACATGTGTCCGAAGAATCTGTTAAATGCATTGAATTTTTATATATCAATGACAACGTTTGGAATTACTTTTTTAAAGCATGCAATGGAACCATTGTGGTCATCTAATTTCACTCTGTTTATTAGGGAAATCCCTTGGCTTATTATACCTAGAGCCCACATATTTTGGAAAGCTTCTAAACCCAATGCAGAGTCAAGGTAGCTTCTCGACATTAGAAAATTCAAGTTTAGTGGCAAGACAAACTTTTGTTCTTCTCTTTTGTAATATTCTTGCATTTGATCCTGAGACATGGTACTGGACAGAATTCTGGTCTGGAGTGACTTGGCTCAACTACATAGTTGTGCTGAGTGCTGTCAAAAGAGCTGAAACAAAACTTTTTTTCCATAGGAATTTTTTGTTGATGATGTAGGAGGCTAAAGCATTGCTGCTTCTCTGTTCTTTGTGTTCTGGCTGGAACATTATTTAAGTATTACTTTGGGTGTTCTACTCCAGCCAGTATAGTTAAATTCAAAACAAAACCTTTCCCCAAGTTTGTTCTAAGAACTGATCAGCTTTGCACCATAGGTCAAAGTGTAACAAACCCACAGGATACTGCAGTGGTCCAAGTCTACATGAGGTACTAAAAATACTTCTCCTGTTAGACAGCCTTGTGACTGCAGTTATTAAAATGCACAGTCCTAGGAGGCTTTGAGTTAACCTTCCCTGTGCAGGGAGCAGAGCGAGCTCAGCTCACTTCAGGAGCCGTGTGTTTGGTGAGCTGCTCTAGGGAGTCACTGCCCCGTGAGTCACGTTAGTGCTCCACCCGTGCTCTGAACATCAGGGTTTCACACAACCCTTACAACTGAGTTGCCAGCCAGTCTCTGGTTTCTGTTTTGAGGAGAGCCAAGTGAAGCTTCACCCTTACCCAAAGCACAGAACAGCAGCTTGTTCTGCTTAACTGCTCTAGAAGGGTTGTGCATCTAAGCTTTTCCTATCAGCTGTCAAGCCTTAGGATTAAACCCATGAATTTCAGGTATAGGTGGCATATGTCCACAGGTTCACAAATTTACACACCAAAGCACTGCCTCCTCTTGTAGGTGTAGAAGAGATTACAGATAACCTTGCCCCTGATAGGTGACAGTTGTACTAATTATAAAAAAAGAGGAATAACCTTGCCTTTAATGGGTCATAGCTGTGACTAATAAAGGTAAGTGCGATAAAAGGGATGGGTTGGCTAATCAGGGAGGGGCTTGGAGGTAGAGGAGCCCAGAGGAAGGAAGGCTCCAGAGAGAGCCAAAAGAGAATGAAACAAGGAAGAGATGCTGCTATAAAAGATCTGCTGTGTGGTCAGGCTGGATCTGATGGAGTTAACATCTGCTGTTGGAGCCTGCAGTTATAGCTGAGCTAGGTAAAGCCGGTGTTCAGATTCTGCAAACCAATACTTGCAGTCATAGTCCAGCAGGAAATAGCTAGCAGTCAAGTCTGCAGTTGGACCCTGCAGCAGGAGCTTGCTGTAGTTGGAGTCAGGATGGCAAAGGTGTAAAGAAGAATAAACCAGGATCCTTTTCATGTTGTTGAGAGTCTGTATCTTGGCTCGTTTCTACCCCTAACCAGAGGTCTGCTGCAACATCCTCTTTGCAACAGGTTTAAGTGTTCTCCAAGAAACTGAAGTGGCTCAACTAAAAAGGCAAATCTAGTGACCTTCATCCCAGGACATGGAAATATTCACCAAATGAAGTTGCTATTCTGGCAACAAGGATTTAAGTTTCAAATTGCAGATAACAGAAAATGGTTTGTTATTCCCAACAATATAGAACTTCTTTCTGCTGAGTCTCATCAGTTAAAAAATAATGGACCATTACCACCTGCTCCTGAATTTTTATGAAGGCATTATATAAATATAAATGATAAATAAGGTAGTTTATCCTGTAAGTATTAATTTTGATAAGAAACAGAGTGTACTTTCATGTGCTTGCGTGTTTTACATGCTCTTTCAGAGTTGTGAATGAGCAGTCTTACTGTGCTGGGAACATGTCAGAGTGAAGCATAATGACTGTGTGTTAGTTAAACTGCAGCTTGTCCAAAGTCACCATGCTCACTGCAAAACCCATAAAGTTTCATTGCCTCTGTACTGCCCAGAGGTGCTTGGCTGATACTCCTCTCTTGTTGAAGCTATCTGAGAAAGGTCCAAGGCAATGAGATGGATGGATCCAAGTTATACCAAAAGAGAACAAGAGAATCCATTGTAACAGTGAACTCTGTTCTGAATATTATTATGCATATTTAGGAAAGTAACTATTCAAGAACTTTATGCTGAGGTAAAAAACCCAAGCCAGGATTAAAAAAAAAAAATCTAAAGATGTTAAACATCTTGACATTCTTAATAATTTACATCATTTGGGCCATTAAATACTTGAATGCTGGGAGCTGGTAAAAGAGTTGTTTGAACAAGGTATTTTAAAGCCTAATATTTACCAAGAAAATATGCACACTGCCACAAATAAATATAATACAGTAATGTCCAGGAATTTATACTCACTCAGAGAAATCATCTAGGAGAAGAAAATGCATCACAGAGGCTGGAAGTTTTTTATTGATCACTAATATGACTAAATATAGAATACAGAAGAATGCCAGAGAATTATCTATCTTGATCGTGTAAAACTAACAAACTAACTTTGTCGATTATTTGGCATTATTCTTAAGAAACAAAAAAACCCCAAAAAAAAAACCCCAAACAAAACACAAAAAAACCCCAAACAAAAAACAGCAGCCAAAAAAACTCACAAAAAAAAAGTATAAAGCTCCCTAGTAAATTCATGCAGTTTACAAATCAATGCAGCGTTAAAGCCTGAAATCCTTGGTGATATTCCTTGACTCTCAAGCTTTGCCCACCAGATTTTCTATTGAACTTCAAGTCATTAGACAGATTCCCACAGAGTGGAACAATTCTAATACAATGCTTTTAGCAATTTCTGTCAACATTTTACAGCTCTAGAGAAGGAATGCCTTCTAGGTAACAGCACAGCTCAGGCTTTACAATTAAGCAAAATGATGCATTGCACTTATGTTTGCAGTGCTGTCCTTCATAAGTGCTCACTGAAATTTGAAATCAGACCTTCAAAACTCCAGAGTCAAAGTAAAGATCACCATGTGTCCATTCATAAGAACAGAATGGATGGAATCACAGTTTTTAAAAAGGAAACTTTTCCTAACTTTTCCTACTCCACTTCCAAGCATTTGGCAATGTCCTGTCTCACAAAGGCCTAAACTCATGGACTTCAGTCACTTCAGCTTTGCAGTGAATCTTTCTACCTAGGAACACATAACCTCAGTCCCTTATCTCATATCTTCATTAGTCTGCAGGTATTTGCAAGGATTTGCAAATTCCACAATGGCCACAATTGTTCTTGGAACTTTGTATTTTGTGCACACCAGCTTATAAAACAACATAGAATTTTAACACTCTAAAAGCTGAATAGCTTTCTTTGTTTTCTCCCTCCTCCTAACAGGGAATGGCAAACAGTTTCCTGCAAAGGTGAGATTCGGGAAAGAATATTTTGCTTCCTACCCTGCAACTTCTTTGCAGTAATTGAGAGATTTATCCAACTTTGCTGCTTCCTCTTTTCCTCCATTCATATCAACTTTCTTCAAAAGACACCTTGATCTGAAAATTTCAAAACATTAAATGGCTGAATTTAAGAATATTAAGTTTAAAGAAGAGAAAGGAAAGCAAAACATTTTTCAGACTAATAAAAAAAAAAAAAGGAGTTAAGTTCTAATACTTATTAATGCTCACAAATAACATTTTCAATGAGATGAGGATCTTTGCTGAACCTTCAGTCTTTAGTTACATTGACCTTGCAATTAGAATTTAGCATTGAGTCACTGGGGGAACTCTCTAGATTGGAACAACAAATACGAGCTCTATAGATTTGTAATCTGAGTCTTAGTCTTGGATTTAGCTGGCAAATTACCAGAATTATTTTGGAGAACACTCTCTTTGCCTACTTCAATTTCAAATTAATTCACCAAACTAGATAAATCATTAGTAAGGTGGGAACAGTTTTGCTGCAGAAGAGGGATGCTTTAACTTTGTTACAGCTGAACTGTAAGACAGTCTTCTAAAGGTAATGTTATTGGCAGAGACCTGCGAAGTTACAGCTGATATTTGTGTTGGCTTTCTGCCAGCTGGAACTCGGTTAACATGAAGCATGTTTTGGGGAGAAAACGGGTTTCTCTTTGCATTATTTTAGCAGCAGTACAGCATTATGGAATAGAAAATTCCTATTTGGCAACACCCAACTTTTAACTTCAAATCTCTTCCTTTCCCAAACAATCAGAAAATAATTATATGCATAGAAGTGATACCATGAACTAAATTTACTGTCCCCTAGTCTGTCAGTGCCCTGCTGAAGGGATATACACAGCACCACTAATAAACCAGACACCATTCTGCAGTCCTTCATGGTAAAGCAAATTATATGCAACACGAATCCCCACACTTCTAGTGTGCTTTAACAGCTGGGAAAAAACCTGCAAAGAACTGCACTTCACTCGCATCCACTCTTTCTTTCCTGATGCCATCTTACCCTCCCACCCTCTTTCAAAAACGGATTCATTACACAGTAAATGAGAAAGTTTTTTTCTGGATAGAAGTCATTGTTGCCACTGCAATGGAACTTTTATTCCAAATACATTCTTACAATAAAGCTGTATTTTGTTATACAAGTAGACAAACCCAAGAGACAAAAGATTCTCATATTCCATTTTAAAATACCAGGCCCAACTGAACTGCAGCCATTCCCATTAATTTCCTAAAACATGTTAGGGATTTTTCAGAGTGACAGAAATAACGATGTAAACCAAGTCATGTTGGTAATTAAATTACAGTCCAAGGAAATTTCTAACACCACAGAAAAGTGTATCTGACATTCTTCGGGCTCCTTAAAGTGTAGGGTGGCAAAACTTTCTTTATAAACTCAGAAGTTTTTCATTGAGAGCAATCTGTGACTGTGTGAGATTTGCCAAGTAGGTTACCATCAGCAGGTCCTGAAAAGGAGGGGAAAAAAAACAGTGATCAGAAATATTAACAAATCATAGCTCATTAGAGCTGAATTTTTAACATCTGTAAAGCATTTTACAATCAGCTACAAGAAACATTGGTAGTCCTGAAAGTCCTACCCTGAAGAATGCTTCCCTTGCAGGAAGCTTTGGTATTCCTGGAATACGAAATACTGCTTGTGAAATTTTAACTCTGAGTTCACCCACGTTAACCAGACAAGTCAAAGGGTATAAAGAAAATTAAAAATTAGTTCTGATCTTACAGACTGTGGGTGAACAACACATTCAGAAACTTAAGTTTTCTAAAAATCTGTTACAAAAATCAAGTAGCATGCTAAAACCTTACTTGTAGTAAGTGTTATGCAAAGAGGCAGAACTCCAGCTCAGGCAAAAGAATCTGACAAGTTACTAGTTATTGCTGAAATAAGAATTATTTAAGTTTGGTAATTCATATTGTCCAATCAATATGAAAGAAGAATTGGTACTGGTTTTCAGATGACTTGCAAAATTCCTAAGTCCTTAAAAAATAATACTTTTATTTGCAGTTGCTTGCAAGATTATGGTGAGCTTCTTTATCCATCCTCAGCCATTAAAACACCTAATTACTGACAATAAAAAAGCTGTATTTGCTATTAGCATGTTTGTATGAAAAGACAGATCACAGACAAATTAGCGTCTATATGACAAATTTGCTAGCAAGGCACAGAAAAAATTAATTACGATCTTACATTGATATTGCTGTTCAGCATGGTCTCAAAGTCCTCTGGTGAAATCTTTGGCACCTGGTTAATAAGATCCATCAGGAAGCGCCCGACAGTGTTGTCAGCAGCCACTTTGCCAGACTAAGCATAAGAAACACACACTTCAGCATAAGTGGAACTCAAAGTTTATGGCCCAGAAAGAGAAATAACAAAAGAGAAAACCAAGATGCACAAGTTAACATCAAACTTTTTTTGTGGCTGATGAAAAGCTGGCCTTACCAACACATCCTCAGCATACTGCAGCACCATGGTCAGAGTATCCTGGATCCTGGCTGAGGCTGACCCCACCTGCTGTAAGTCACTGGACAAGCCAATCACTCGATTGGGGCTAAAGCAGGTCTTCATGATAAGATCCACTGAAAGCAAAACAAGGATCAGTGAAAAAAATGACCAGTTTAAACCCGTAACTTGTTGAAGACTTTTTAGGTCAGCTTCAGCAAGACACTCTGATTACCAGAATGGCAGTTTTACCAGGGTAAAAGAAGCATTTGAACATTGTCACAACAACGGTTATAAACCAAAATAGGAAGAAAGCATTCACCTCCTATCCGCTCTGTATCATAATAAACATACTTCACTGTTAGGGGTGTGAACATCACGCCCATAGTTTTACCAGGGACTCCCATTGGGGCACTAGAAAAAGAAAAGAGAACAACAAAACATTTTCAGCATGGACATACATAAGGGAGGAAGGAAGAGATTTCCATCTCGATGATCTCTGTTAGCACTAAAGCGTGAACATGAGTGTGTCACTCATTCTCACCAAAATCAACAATTTTAAGACCCAAGGATAACTGAGGACAGGAAATCAGTTCTGGCATGCTCTTTTTCATCCAAGAATACTCCTAGCTGGTTTGATGTCAGCATGAATGCATGAAGAACTATCATTTTAGCCGAAGTCCCTTCTTGCTTTTAGAGAAGGTGCTCTTCTATCCTGAAATACTTCACGCTTTAAGAAACTACTGAAACCACAAGCAAAATGACAAAATTCAAATACAAAGCACTCTCAACACCTTTATTATACCTATTATTCAAAGTACTTGAAGTCGATTTACGCTTCGAGTAAGATGTCATGGAACAGCTCCCGTTTTAAAGATGAACAGTCAAGAAGCAAAGTTCTTTCTCTACAAAGAAAATGTTTTTTTCCTTACAGAGCAGAGCTCTTCAGCCAATACTGGGAGGAATTCAGTGAGGTGGAAGAGTTTAATTTCTCAATATTTAATCTCCATTTTTAACTGCTAAGAATGATAGGGTTAAGGGGAAGAAAGACCCATCAAGATGCTGTTTGAATTGTTCTAACTACACTAATCCTCCGACTTGTATAAATGCACTGCTGAGCAATAAAGCCCTATGGCTACAGGCTAGCATTCAGTCAGTGTGATGGAAGTTAGTGACATTACTGCTATCTGTGTGAACCCTGTGAAATGTCCCAAAGATGTTCTAGAAAGTGTTAATTAAGTCACAATTCCCTACCCCAATGAGGTTCCAGTTAATGAAGTCTTTCAGCCTACATAGAGTGGTCAAGACATTCCAATGAGACGTAAGCCATGATCCCTGGCTCATCATTATGTTTAACTACTGCACAATATTGTCCAAAAAAGGACAGTGCACACCACTACATTTCTTGTTACCCCAATGAGGCGTCTATCAGTAATTCAGATTGCCCTCCCTCCCAGAAATGCAGTCTCCCAGAGTACCTGACATAGGCTTTGATGCTCATGCGTGAATTCTGGAGACTTGTGTCCACAGTGAGGTGGATTGGATTGTGTGCTTCCCGGCTGTAATACTCGTGGATCAGGACTGAGTGCTCCGTGATGTCATGACCTGTTGCATACCTGCAAAAGAACACGCATTGAAGAGCTGTTCTTCCAACGTTCAAGTGCCCAGTGTTTTGTATTATTGGTATTTAACAGGTTTGGATCCTTAACCACTGATTTCCAAACACTGAGCTGTAGCTAAATACAAGTGTTTTACCTAAGGATTTTTTAGTTTATGGCCACTTGTCTCTAAAATTGTAGGACTGAGCACACCCATGCACAAAATATGCACAGGGCCAGTGTTGTAGTACCAGCCATAAAACATGAGTAAATTGACATCAGAGACCAAATACTCAGTTATCTGTCACTTATGTTCTAGACCAGCTTTTTCCATCTGTGTAAGTCAAAGCATACCAAAGTAACTTGGATGAATTTTGTCTTCCACAAATCACACATCCCTCTGCAGGCGGTCTAACTCGTTAATCTAGCTCCTTTAATTGCTCTACAATTAGCATCTTACATTCTCAGGGAAACTCCTGTCACTGGAACTGCACTCTGCTGTGCCATTAGAAGGCTGTTGAGGAAGCTTGCTCCACAGGAAGAAAATGAAATCATTTTGTAGGGTCAGAGGGGCATGAAAAGATTGATAAACACACTGTGCTACACACTCAGACACAGACTCTGTTCCCATCACACTGTACAGATCTTGCTTCACATCCCACACACAGGTACTTCCAGCAGAGAATTAAGTACTCAGTCTGGTATCAGAGATTCCTCCTGACGCCTTTGGTACATTAAAAGCCTCTTTTGTATTCTCCCTTCTTTCTGACCAATTAATTTCCATGGTACAGGTTGCATTACAGGTAGTAAGTTCTTCTAACAAAGCTGTGCACACATTCTCTAACACATCACTCCTCTGTGGTACCTTGCTAGACATAAACAAAACCAAATCCTTAAAGTCTCCAATGCTGTCTTTTTATAAGCTGCAGGAGCTTTACCACTGACTGTGTAACAAGAGTTGCAAGATCTGACTGTCACAGGCATTAGTGCTTCTGCTTCTCCATCTATGACAAAGTGAATTATGTATTCTAAGTGGTGTAAGGAATCAATAGAACTACCTGCATGTTCTTGCAGAAGAACTTACCAGCCTAAAATGATCTCGCTAGGAGACACCTTCTTGTGCAACTCATACATGTTTTTGGCAAATTCCATATCCACAGCCACCTGACAAACGAGAGAGTGCCCAGACAGCTGTTACAGGGTGCTTAGGCCGGAGGGTAACACGGGCACGGGCCGCCAGCAGCGGCAGCGCGGGGGTCGCGCCCGCCGAGGGAACCCCGGGGGGGCCGGGCCGCCTCCGTACCTCATCCTCGGACTCGTTGTGCGGGACGGAGAAGCAGTTGGTGACCTCCACCGAGTGCTTGTCCACGGTCCCTGCGGGAGGGAGAGGGAGGAAGGGAGAGCAGTGGGTAAGGGGGGCGCCGCGGGGAGGGCGGGCGCTCCCCCTGAGGCTGCGGCGGGCAGGGCCGGGCGGCGGCTCTTACCCAGCAGCGTCCCGATGACCCGCGCCGCGCCCTCGTTGCGCCGCTCGAAGCTGTCCACGATGGAGGCGAGCACAACCGGGTGCAGCCGCACCACGCGGCCGCCGGGGAAGGGGCCCGAGAGCGCGGCTGACAGTGGCGCGGCCGGTGGCGGGGCCGGCGCAGCGGGAGGGGTCGGCGCGGCCGCGGGGGGGGCGCTCCCCGCTGGGGCGGGGGGAGCCGCCGTCGGGCTCTGC